>JAZHYW010044832.1:0-25575 GCA_037355805.1 Ixodes ricinus | reverse complement strand
TACGTATTGCTGTGACTTACATTTTTGTTGTAATCGGCCATTTTGGGGCCAGAACAGATACTGTGGAAGGGGCTTCGAGGATACCGTCCCCGACTCCCAAAAGGACGCGCCGCGGATTACTATACCATGGTTAATATGCGCCTAACTCAGGACGCGCTACCTGAAATCACCGCTGAGGCATGGTTGTATAAAAACAATATTAATTATACTGCAAAACCTTGCGAACTAAAGATTTTAGAAAACAACACGCGCCCTCCATTTTTTACTAAACTCCAATAAATGTTACTACAAAAAGAGTTTTTCCCGTTAGTTTTTGCGCAAAAACATGCTTTCTAAAAGCTCAAGCCGACCACAGTTAAGACAAATTATACAGAGTGGCGCTGTTGCCGTATTTAGCTCGGTCTTGGTGCACGCCAGCGGCCCAGGTTTCAACGGTGAGTTTCCCAACTGAGAGTTCTAGTAACGTTGCCGGCGGTGAAATAGCAGACGATGTCGGAGGCTGCCGCTTGTCTGCTCGCACGACTAGCGGGCGGTGACGCACCGGATGACGCGAAAGGGAGACACCATGCTTGTTAGCCTGTTCCGTCGAGCACCCAAGCCAATTCAGTAGTAAAGGCCGGGGTCGCTGTTCTATGGGCGGGGCTTAGAGCGGGCTGTGACCTCCACCTAAATTGCGTCTAACAACGTAAGCATTGCGAAGAAAAAAAAAACTTTCTCGTGGAAGAATGATTTAAAAAATACGTGCCCCATTTATGCCCTTAAAAAATATATTTTTCCTTGCAGTGTATTTTGAAGCTACCTGTCACTATACAGGAAGACAGAGCTTAACTTTATATACTACTAATCGTAAGATTTATTCTGCTGCAGACCCCGGTAATGTTGGATGTTGGCCGGCGGCCTCGAGGCTGGCACTCGATACAGCGCTAAGTTAAGAAGCGTCCGGGAAGACATTGAGAAGCGGTCGACCGTTGCGCACTGCATTCCTGCTTTATATAACCCCGTGTCGCGAATAAACCCAGCGCCGACGCCCGCAATGCTCCCTGGCTGACAGCCCGGCCGACCAGAGCCGCTGCACTTGGTAGCTGAAACGCCGCGTGCTTTATGCTCTCCGTCGTTCAGAGGTCATTCAACTCATGCTCTCCAAAAAAATGTTCAGCTAGAAAAGGTGACAGTTCAATAAAAATCAGTGGACACCTGGTTAGTTGTACTAATCTTACCCATGTCAAGCATGTCGTGCCTTCGCCTTTCGCAACGTTTTAAAACGGAAAAAGATGATGTCCAGCTTAGCGATTGTTAAAAACATTTGAGCCAAAGGAATGTCTGAGCACACATACACACCCGCATACGATTGAATTGGTAGTGCCGAAAACCAGAGCAGTCTCTTGAACAAAAGACCAGCCCTATTTTATGTCAATCTCGGGTAATTGTCGCGCAAGAAATATTTCTCCCCGATGTCGGGCAAAAAAGCATTATGGAGACAACGTGCGCATTGCTTCAAAATATTTCTTTTCGCTGCCAAGGATTGACGATTCAAGTTTGTCCGCACACGAAGCAATTCAAATTGCTTCGCGAATGTGTTTTTTTTTTAGTCTTTGATTGCATTAAGATACATAATACATTTGCACAAGATCTCAGTAATAATGCATGATACAGAATTAGGCCAGTGCTACGCGTTTGATCAGAATATTCCCTTTCGGAGTTGACCGTTGATTCGTCTACAACTTTAGCACAACTGATATGTATTTTCAAGTTAGGAAACTTTCGTCGAAAAGTACTTAGAAATAGTACGCCACTCGAAGTACAAGTATATCATCCGAGACGTATTCAAATGAAAGTAGAAAATATAGGAACGTAGAAGTCAAAAATCACACTGCCCAGAAGGCAGTATTCGGGGAAGGTTCCCGGTGGACCCGTACACCTGCTGGCCAAGGAACTGGGATTCCCAACGCACAGAGGAAGCCGCGCGTCAATCAAGCTCGTCGAGCTGCGTTTGCATACCGTTGTTTTCTCCATTTACAACTCGCTGCAACTTTGTCTAGTTCGCCGTGGCAGGCCCCAAATGTAATGGGAACTGGGATAAGATCTATACGCGAAAGCTCCGCCTCCAGCGCGAACTTGCTGCCTTCGATAACGCTTCAGCGTCTCGTGAACACGCGCAGTCGGAGCATGACGGAAGGCAACAAGCGTATTCTGGCGGCGGATCGTCTCGTACAGGTCGCACGTTGCAACAGGCCGCAGGGACGTGTTTCTTTTTCTTTTTTAGTTGTCTGGAGCCTACCTGGCACCAGATGACGGTGTCGTATCGTCAGGAGCTATGGAAAGAATGGTTACGCCGTTTCATTTCGAGAGCCACTTCCCTGAATGAGCTGGGCGCAATGGAATCTCGTATGAGTGTTCGAGTGTCGGCAAATTGCCATCTTTCTTTCTTTTTTTTTTTTCGGACGAGACGGTTGACGCAGCGTTTCACAACGGAAAGAACGGGCTCGGCGTCGCCAACCGTTACGTCTCGTGGGGAAAGTATTTTACCGACTCTTAAATTAGAACAGACTATTTAAACCACGGGGATAGCCAGACGGATATATGCAGCGCCACGAAAAAGAGAGTCCTTTTAACCGAAAAGGAGCAATAAAAAAGGGGCGTGGCACTTTTAAGATAAATTAATTTGTCTCAGTTGGTGGCCACAGCAAATTCCACCCCATAAAACGATTGCTCGTTATGTCGCTGACCCTTATGTCATTTATCCGGTTGGTACGACGTGTGCATGGTGGCACAGGGCAGCCAGAATGCAAGCTATTTGTTTGTTTTGTTTTGTCTGTTTCTTTTTGACCTAGCGGAGAGTTGAAAAAAAGGGGGGGGGGAAGGGGGGGGCGTACGCTTACCAGGAAGACGCGAGCCCTACCTGAACCCGCGAAGAGCCGCAGTTTGGCCACACTTTGTTTAGACTAGTGTAGGCGGTAGCGCCGTTGCGCGTTACTTATTCCGGAACGCAGTAACGTATAGTCGTTACATTTTCAAAACAGGAACACATAACGTACTTAAGTTACTCAATTCGAGTAAAAATGTAACGTAGTTACGTTACCCGCTACATATCCTTCCCAAGAGTTCAAGAAAGATTGCGCTTCAATTTGCATTATTCGTGCGTCACGCGAAGTAGTCCTCACGAGATTTGGTTGTCGAATGAAGAAATGATGCTTTTGACGTTCGAAACGTGTACGTCACAATAAAATCGCAAAGTTAATCTAAGTGGCCGCCAGCGAATATATCCTTGTTCAACAGCACATGATGGGGGAAATTAGTTAACGTTCAGCCAGGACCGGACTTTTTTACTACTGTTATTAGGGCGAATACAGGGTATACACGCAATCATCTGCTTGCACACATCCCCCATACCAACTCAATCAGGACCGTAAAAATGATAACGTAATTATGCTAGGTATCTGCATGTAATCTAATGTATCTTGAAACATGGTGTTTATGCATACCTGTGGCGTCAGAACAGCAGAATGTTATTATTTCATAAATAAAAAGTAATGTGCATTACTTTTTATCGGTACCAGTACCGCGTTCCTTTTATGTCGAAGTAACGTAGGTCGGAAATCTACAGGGGAGAGAGTGTATCCCGACCTGTTTAAGAGAGGGAAAGGAGAGAACGGGGAATCCTCAGCTCTTCTCTCCCGTTCCTCCTTTCCCTCCTCTTGAACGGGTCTGGCTTATCGGGATACACTCTCTCCCTTGTAGCTTTGGCTGTACGGCACGGTTTTAGTCAGACGGAGTATTGGGGAGGAGATCGAACGGTGGCGCTGGCTAGCGGCCGCCGCCGGAACTACTTTGCAGGAATAACAATCCCGCCGCTAGTATTCGTTCAGCCATGGAGGACGAGTACTTGAGGCTCGTGAAAGGTATGCGTATAATATTTATCTGCTCGAAAAGCATCTGCGTAGGGGTAGCATAGTCCCTGCTTGTCTCACCTTGCTTTAAATGTCGCCGCATTCTCGTTGGAAGCAAAACCAACCCACGTGTAGGCGCTCGTGATCGGCCGCGTCGCTCCGGCTGCACGCACCAGGTCGGGCGTGACTGACGCGGTGTGGCGACGTTTGTGCGCTTCCTAGGTTGGAGAAACCGTATTCACGAAACACACGCATTGCTTTTCAATGTCCCTGTCCCATGCAACGATCATCAGCCACATCGGCGAGAGCAAGAGGTGCCTCGTTGAAGGCGAAGACGTGCTGAAATGTGATCATTTAATCGAGCGCCGCGTCGCCCCGGAGAAATTTTCACCAAAACATCGACCAAAACAGTCATCACATTACGTTTTTCTTGAAATGCCAAAATACAGAACACACTCGTGAAAATTATAATGTAGAATGTGGCTAATTAGACTGCATATTGGCATTAAACGTTACAAGTTGTCTTTTTCAGTTTAATTTATCGGTTATTCAAAGGTGCACGGTTCACGATGAAATATCAATGAGTTATGCACGACGAGGACTTAGTCATACACATATTTGCATTGCTCAATCGAAAATAGCGTAAATATCACAATATTGAACTGATACTGCTACCTAATATGTTCCAGTGCAAAAGCTAGCCTGGAATAAACTAGTGATCAAATGATAGCAGTACCTCTCGGTGGCTTCCGAAGCCTCATGACCCGGTCGTGTGATCCCTTCGAAAGATTCTTCGACGGAATGGCGTTGCGTATCGAGAACCTCGTCTTGTGCACTGTTATAAAATAGGGTGGGGATATTTTGCCGGCAGCCGGCACAACCACTAGGGAAAAAAAGATTGCCGGGAGTTTCGGACGGCAATGATTAAAAAGAAATAAATACAAATCGCCAAATGTTCATTGAAAACAAAAGTGTTCGCCTACTCTGATTTGAACCTGGGACGCACGGCACGTGAAACGGACACCTTTTCACTGTGCTACTCACACAACTAGAAGTTCCCATTTTGACTATTCCGTTTACACGAAACCCAATGAAAACATCTACCGGCATTTTTTTTTTTTTGCTTGGTTTGTTGAGCCGGTTGCCGGCAGAATATTTACTACCCATAAAAGACAATGTACGGTTTGAACGGATGTCGATGCAAGCGTCATTTACACGCGTACATGCCTCGTCCATTAGCGAGTTTGCTTGGAAGGCATCGCTTGTAAAGTGAGGACCACACACCGCAGTCAACTTCTTCTCTACTCTTACTTATCCACTGCGATTTGAGTTCTTTTTTCGGCAGGAAAGCAATGAAAACTGATTTCAAGCTCTGAAGCATGCGCTGAGCACTGCGGTACGCAACAAGAGCGTACTATATTCTAACAAACCTGCAGAGAACGCGGCAACAACACGGCAGCCAACGGCAGCACACTGGAAAGCCGGGGTTGTTTTCCACGCAGGCGGTATTTGTTTTGGTGAACGCAGCGCCCCCTATAGTTCGATCTCCCCGCCAATAGCGGGTAGCGTATTACGTTACGTTTAAAGGCCCGTCACACTCTTGCAACCGAGTACGACCGAGAGAGACGAGACCTGTTGAAACCTCTTAAAATTTCCTAGTACGAGAGAACACACTGGCACGCTGGCGCCATCTATGCGGTGACCCTGGAACTGCATTTCACAAGAGCGAAGGTCTTGCGGGATTTCCGAGGTCAAATGCGCGTAATACCTATGAGAAAGGCTCGTTATAACGTTGACAAAAGGTTTTCGAGCCGAAACAGAAAGGATAATGCGCGAGAGAAATAGAAAATATGCGGGAGCGCCAAGTTTCCACTGCTACCCAATAGATGGCGCCAGTGTGTCCTCTCGTCGTAAGAGATATTAAGAGGTTCCAAGCGCACTCTGTTCTACAGAGGTCGCAAGTGTGTGAACGGGCCTTTAGAGCGCAGCTCTTAGGCGCCCGTTTCCGGCTTGACCTGCGACGTCGTCGGCGTAACCGCGCGTTGCATTATGGGACGTTTCCCATAATGACGTCACGTCAAGAGGGCAAAAATTTCCCCGCTCATTTGGAGGGGAAATTTTTCCACTCAATTTAGCGGGGAAATTTTCCCGCTAGCAGAAAACGTTTCACGAGGGTAAAATTTTCCGCTAAATTTAGCGGGGAAATTTTGCCCTCTTCATGTCACACGTAAACCACCCTCTGTACCTTCCCCTCCTCTTCCTCAAGAGCTGCACTTTAATTCGGTATTGCAGAGAATTGTAACCGTCTTTAATTTGTTCGGTAACACCTACAAAACTGGTTTAGACTAAGCATGTGGCTCTAAGAGAGTAAAGTGCCAAAAGGCTGATAATTAACACTGTCAGAAGTACTAAAATAAAAATATAATACATAAATATCATGCACCTAAGACCGGTCCAATATAGAGGCCTAAAAGAGCCCGAAAAGTTTCGAAGTACAAGACAGTTGCAGCAGTAATACCTTTCATTGAGCAAAACTAAAGCGCGCAAAATTTCAAGACCATGCACCTATTCGGAGAGCAAAAGATATGGTTCGTAACTGCAATGTGTGTTCTGTTCTCAGGAAATGTGCAGTGCCAGGCATGGAAAGAAATTAATACAAATCTTACACTGTGCCAGAAACTATAAGCGGAATCCATGAAAAGTAAATATGGCGAAACATCAGTACGTCCAGTTTTAAAATTCAGTGTTGCCATCGCTGGGCGTCAGAAATCCGCTAAAAAGCAATAAGAAATCCGCCAGATTCCGCTAGATTCTAAAAGATATCCGCTAAATTTCCCGCTAAGACCTATTTTATTTAAAAAAAACAGTGAGATTTCGTGTGGTAAAAACCTTTATCATTCTTAAAAGCTCCACAAAACTATGAGAGCTGAAATAACATATAAAAGAGTCTTCTACCGCTGTCGTCGTCTCACACCATCTCCACAGGACCGCTGGTACTTGTTGAGGGACCAGAAAGGTGACTTGGTTGCACATACGTTGCAGATGTCCCGATTGCACTAACAACCGCCACAGGAAGTTCGTAATCAAAACAACTCCTCTTGTGTCGCATCAGCCCCGCTCTTACGACGAGGATGGCGTTCGTTGTTTCAAGCTTCAGCTTGGATTTTACTATGTTAAGCTGACTAAACGTCCTCTCTACTTCGGCATTTGAGTAGGGAAGCACCAGCATCGACATGGCAAATCCGGCCAACTCGGCGAACGGATTTTCGCCACAGGCGTCCTTATAGGAGTGAACTTCACACCAGAACGACTGCGTGGACGACATTTGCTCCCAGTTAAGGAGGGTGATTTTCCTCCACTGGTTTTGAAATTTTTCGATTGTTTCAGGGGCACTGCCATTGCTTCCAGCAGGGGAATCAATGGCTCATTCATGACGCACAAAGTGTTTTCGACCGATAAAAGTGATGTCTTCTGGAGAACTGTGATGTTGTCGGGAAGTCGCTGTCTGATTTGATCTACTAGCGTGGTAATAAACCTTATGCAGATTTCTCGCATCACACCTTCATCTGCGAGAGAGAACCCGTCGGTCTTCTCAGCCTTCATGTTGTCAACGTACGTCTCAAACAGGTAGCCCAGATATGGCTTGGGGTTCAAGTGGTCCTCAAGTCTGGACGTCAGAACGTCCATCTGCTCAGTCGGAATTACGACTTTATAAACCAAGCTCGAAAGCAGAGTCATGAGGTCTTTCAGCAGCTTTGTTTGATCCCCATCTTTCGCCTCGAATGCCTTGTTAACCTTCTGAACATCTGTCAGAATCGGTCTCAAAAAAAGCAAGTACTCCAGATTGATCTGGTTTTCGTACATACCATACAGCACCTCTGCCGCATAGCACTTTTCAGAGCGCCTCGCCATCTCCAAGTGCGTCTTCAATTCGGTCCACTGCTCTACGATCCTTGATACAGCTATTTCGAGGGATAGCCACCGCGTCCTGCACGCTTGCACAATCTTCAGTGGTTCATCGCCGTCATTCATCAGACCGTAGATCTTCTTGTACGCAAGTTGCCGGGCTGGGGATCTTGCCTAGAAAGCGATCGCTGCTTTGAAGACTCACGGATTTGTTTGTCTCAGACGTGCGCAGCAAGTGACCAGGAGCCCTCCTACCCTGCTGAAGTTAAACAATTTCTGCATTTTTAGAGGACACGGAAATTGTTTTTTGCAGGACGATTTTGAATCGGTGCACAGCGTGAGGAATCCGCCAGAAATCCGCCATGTATGAAAATGGCCCGTCAAAAAATCCGCTAGCCGCTAGACTAATTTTTTTCCCGTCAGAAAAAAATAAAATCCGCCAGATTTAGCGGAAAATCCGCTAAATTGGCATCATTATGACCCTTGATCCTATTATACGGGCACTGAGTGATAACGTACGACTGCTTGCACCGTATCCTGGCTGTGCATGCAACGCGCGGTAGTCTGTGGAATTCTGATAGTTAATTACAAGCTTTAAAACAAAATTACATTGCAAATAACTAATCAGAAATCAATTTGCCGAAATATCTAATCTTTCAGAACCCCAATCAAAGTCAGTGATGAAGATGTTGCATTAAAACTTTTCTCTAAAAATATTCAAAATAAAAGAAAACACTATATTTCTACATATACCTTGGCCAACCATATTGTTTTTACACATGCTGGAAGTTTTCACTTTGAATAATCTTCTAGTGGTCCAATAGACCAATAGCAATTTTTATTGGACAAGCGGAAATCTCAAGAGGACCAATAAACATTTCTATTGGACAAATGTAAATCTCTATTGGTCCGATAGAATTTTAAAAAGTCCATTTAAAATCGCTATTGATCCAGTATAAATATTTATTGGTCATACAGAAGCCTCTACTGGAATTTTTGCTAGCGATGTAACGCCATCTCACGGAATGTGTCAAAAACGGAAGCAAATCTTCGGTAGGCGGTGCGGTTCAGACGCTCTTCTTCTTCTCCCTGGAGGGCCTACCTTGGCCTATCGTATGTTCTCTGCTAATTAGTCTTTGTTAGCATAGTCAAGCTTTTATAGCTTTTAAATATCTGAAACGCTTTGTCAGAACAGAAGCGCAAAATATTTTAAACAAAGAGCTTTTTTTTTCTTTTTTTTTCCCTTCGGGAGTCGTCAACACACGTTCTTGTTGCCTTTCGGTACTAACAGCAGACGACCGAGTTTCCGCGTTTAAGCTTCGATACGACAGTGGATCACTGTCGTATCGAAGCTTTTAGAGATTATTCGTTCATGCCCAGTGTGACGGCATTAAGTCCAGAGCTGGCCTCGATCACTTATGCAATAGGCGCAACGTATCACGGCTAACATTTATCCATCGAATGTATTATTATAATTCATACCTTAAAAGTGAACTTTTACTTCCTCCGTGTCAAAATCTTTCCACGTCACGACCACCAGCACAAAATCAGGTTACCCTTATGTCACACGAAACAGTTTTTCGAATCTCCTTAATGTTGCCATTGATGAATAGAATGAGCCCCTGAAAATGTTGTAAGCATACAAGATTGTACACAGTTTAGAGAGTGCGTTTGGGAAATTATTTAAGTCCTTTTGATTTCATCTGCTCTTTTGACGTGTAGCTGTCTTGTATATGATTCTATGTCTGTGTATACGTGTGCGCGATCTGTCACATCCTATTTTCTAGGCGAAGTGTTTTTGACTTTTTGTCCTACGATCTTTCCTTGTATTTTATTCCCCCTCATGTAATTCTTTCGGCGCTTTGAGGGTAAACGAAATTAAATTAAATTAAATTAAATTAAACCAAGAGGTTTCCGATAGATTTCATAAACTTTTGAGAGGTCAGCTTGAGGTAAAGTTACCTCACTTCCTTCATTGGCTGCTCAAGTGTTTACAAATGACGTGACACAACGAATCTTATTTGTGCGTAGTTCGAATTTTCGAATTGTTTTTGCTTTGCTTGGCAAAAGTTTGCTCTTAAATGTGCACTAAAGATGTTGTCTGAGATCGTCTATTCTTGGCGGTAACTCATTCTACGGGATCGTAGCACTCCAGAAATCGAAGCATAATTTTTGGATTTCTAGAATGCTTGGAGCCCGCAAGATAAGTTATCACCAAGAACAGACGATCTCAGAAACGTCTTTAGTGCACCTTTAAGAAGAGTAAGTGCAATTCCACACGCCGTCTAGAATGATTGATCAACTAGGGTTATTTTTCAATTACTGTATTTAAGTACAATTACTGTAACTGACAGTGAATGAAGACAGAATTAAATTCATGGTAACTCCGGTTTACTAACGCTGCTCGAGTAAAGGCTGGGATGCATAAAGAAGATAATAAAGCACCAACGCAAAAAATCAAAACACTCAAAAATTCTTGCACATTACGTTCGAAAAACGAGTCACTTGGGAGTATTTACAGCCTAAAAATCGCAATCTTACGAATTTTCTTGCGCTAAATTGACCCGGCCCTGCGGCACGTTTTTCGAAATTCAAAACTTTTCTCGTGTTTTGATTTCTTTTCTTTCGGAGCAGTGCCCGAAATCTGAAATGAGTGAGGTGAAAATGTCCAAGATGACATCTCGTCCGGGACTTGGCGGTAGAGGTCATTTAGCGCTGCGTGACGAGACAGAAAGTCACGTGCATTCCACGAGCGAGCTTCCAGCTGGATCCGCCGCGATCAGAGGCGGGGCAGTTTCGCGTAGGCTCTGGTGCAGCTCGGTCCAGTACTTTCTACAGCTCTTTGCCCCCTGTCTACATCTTCAGCAGAGACACATTCCGCGAATCCTTGTGCAAACATTTACCAGAACTTGTGAGTGCCGTCCCTGGGCGACACAGGGGCAGCACTCACAATTTTTGAGTGAATGTTTCAAGCAGGGAAAAAGAAATCGCACGCATGACGTGTATCTCTCTCTCCCTCTCTTAGTAGTAGAACTTAAAACTACGCTTTACGTTAAGAAAAGAAAGAAAAAGAAAAATTATGTTTGGATATGTCACCTGTGTCATAGTAAGGATTCCCTGTTTTCGGAGTTCATTTTTCATCAAATTCGGAGGCTGTTTTTCGGAGTTTATTTTTGTCGAAAATTCGGCGTTTATCGGAGTTTGTTTTTGTTAGATTCCCAATTCTCCGAAATTCGGAATTTAATTTTGCAGTGCTCTATGTTTTTCAAAAATAAATATAAATAATATTCGTGTGCACTACCTTATTTATCTCATCCTATCCATCAAGCTACCCCTAGGCTGCGCGGGGTGGAGTGGTAAAGAGTGTAATATAGAAGCTTCAACTGCCCACCCTCTTCTCCCTTCTATGAAATCTCTATGGTTCATAACTTTCAATGTTACAAAAAACACAACCCCTTGTTGCGACCGAGGAGTTCCCCAGGCAGGATCAGGTAGGGCCAGGCCAGGACAGGAACGGCAGAATGACTCCAGGCAGGAACATCAGGAGACGGAGGATCTCGCGATAAACTCTGTTTAATACATATTTACAGAAGTACGTATCTACATCGTCCGAGAGCACCTTGCGTCCTAGGAGAGAGAGAGAGAGGTCTTGGCAAAAGAGGAAATACTAACGTTAGAGTTACAGCCAGAGGCCGAACGGTCATCGTTAGATTGGGGGAGGGGGAGGGGGATAACAACTGATAGAAGAGAAAATTGTGGGAAAAAAAGTCACCTTTGCGTTTTCTTGTTCGCTCGTTTTATAAGGTCGCTGTTCGGTACCCCAGCGGTTGGCAGCCAATGGTGGCTGAGCTGCCTGTTCACCCCTCGTGCGTGCGCACGCACACACTACGCACGCACACGCACGCACGCACGCACGCACGCACGCACAAAATGTCGCAACAGACGGATTGTGATGCCTTCCGATTAACCTTCCGATTAATCGATTAAGGCTTTAATCGCGATAAAAAATTTTAACCGGTTAATCGTTTTTTTAATTGGTATACTCACAAAAAGTCAACTGGACGCACGCATGGCTCGATCCTGGACGACCTGCCCGAACTAGGAATGATTCATGCCCCCCCCCCCCACCCCCCTCCCCCTTTGAGGAAAACGCTGCGTGGCGTGTATCCGGTCGTTCTGTCCCGAGCGGTTTTCGGTTCCCAGCCAGGTGCTATGAGCAAGGTTCAATTCTCGCGCTCGCGAAGCATCACGTGTTCGAGGATATACATTAGAGTTCTGCCGACGCCAGACGAACAAGCCGGGCCGCAATTGATCCCCGCGCGACCGCAAAACTTTACGTGTTGAGGATCTATTACACATCCTGCCCAGGCAAGACAAACAAGCAGAAAAACAAGCTGGAGGCTAATAACCCCATGCTTACTTGTTCCAGTATTCGGCCCGTAAAAATGAACGAGTTCACAAGTATGAAAGGCTGTCTCGCTGGAAAGTTTGGGTTTAAAGTAAACTCCAGCGGTGAAGTTTTTAGCTCGAAGGAAGTCCACTGCATCATCTGCAACAAGCCGTTTTCGTACAGTGGAAGCGTAAGTTCGCTTCAGTATCACCTACAGAGCGAAGCACCCATGTACGCCGCTGCAGCAAGGACCATCCGCCAAAACGCAGACAACAATCAACGCCTTCTCATCGAGGCCCATTTCTCTGAAAAAAGAAGAAAGCATCGCCCAAGCCCTGACTTCTTGTCTTCCTGTCGGAGAATGTAGACAAACTTCTTTCTCCTCGGAGCTGGAGCAAAACTATGCGAGTCTTTGAATTGTTGAACTATATGTATCCTCAATTCCAAATGTCCTCTGCGCAGTGTAACAGGGAGTAAAATAAGTCTTCAGAGGCAAGACGAGTTGTTGCATTCTTTTTAATATATTATTTATAAAAATGAACGCCACCGATTAATCGATTAATTAATCGATTAAAGGGCGGCGATTAATCGGGTTAAAATTTTTAATCGACGCCCAGCCCTACTTACGAGTAGTGTTGTAGGGATCGTAGCGTCCCGCCTACATCTCCTGCATTGTTTTTTTTTTTTTTAAATCCATATATCGGTTCACTATCCCTTTAATAGTATGGTCCAAACTGGAAACCGGAACAGTGGCCTTTGCCATGACCCGAATCTACAGGGTGTTCCAAGCAATTGAGAATTACAGAGATTTTTTTCGCCGCAAAAATAAACTACACACCGCCGAACACTCATTCTCGGCCCAAAGGTAGCGCTAGAGGTTCGAACCAGATGCCAAAGTTTCAGAACGAACCGATATCTTATTCAAGAGTAAATCGCCGTTCACACATATGCAACCCTAATGCAACCGAGTAAGACCGAGAGAGACCAGACCGGTTTTTAAGCCTCTTGCGACGTCTTAGGACCGGATGCGCTGCAGCGGAGCTGGTCCTAAGACGTCGCAAGAGGCTTAGAAGTAAAGGTCCGTTCACACTCTTGCAACCGAGTTCGACCGAGAAAGACTAAACCGGTTTTTAAGCCTCTTGCGATCTCTTAGGACCAGCTCCGCTGCAGCCGAGCTGCTCCTAAGAGATCGCAAGAGGCTTAAAAACCGGTTTAGTCTTTCTCGGTCAGCTCGGTCGCAAGATGTGAACGGGCCTTAAAGCGCCGTTCACACTCTTGCGACCGAGAACAACCGAAAGAGACCAGACCGGTTTTTAGGACCGGATGCGCTATACAGCGGAGCTGGTCCTAAGAGATCGCAAGAGGCTTAAAAACCGGTTTGGTCTCTCTCGGTCGCACTCGGTCGCAAGAGTGTGAACGGGCCTTAAAGCTGCATTTTCATTTCTGAAAAAGGAGCAGGCTCCATTTACAGGAATATGGGTGTAGTGGCTCACTGTTCTACTGTCGTCATAGTTGCGGCCCACCAACTTTAAAAGCTTCCTCACAGCACACAACTCCCTACGCTTTTTTAGTTACCACTGCATTACCAACGCGTGCCGGCCAGACAAAACAAACGGATAGCTATACTGTCATAAAAAAATTAAAGAGCAACACAACAAAATGGAAGGATACTGAAGGATAAGTGACTCCCTGAGGCCACGTGACATCAATAGGGGGCACGTGACCTCAGGGGGTTCACGTGACATCAGGAGGTCACGTGACCTGAGGGGTCACGTGACCTAACGGTTACGCCGACGCCGCTCAAGCCGGAAACGGGCGCCTAAAGGCTGAACTCCATGGGACGAATATGCTGCGAATAACCGACGAATTTTGGCCGGCGGCTTTTGCTCTGCGCGTGGAATCAACACAGTGGCTGCTACGTCGCGCGCAAAACGAGCGAGCCGTCGAGCGTCGTTCGCCAGTTATTCGTCACATAATTCGTTCCATGGAGTTCAGCCTTAAGATCTGCACTCTAAAAGAAACTTGAAAAATTAGATCAAGCGTTTATGCACAACCACTTGGCAACATTCCAAGCCGCCATTAAAATGGCCAAGACAGCGGAAGTTGAAATTTAGATGCCGCGAGTAATAAGTCGGCAACGTCACCGCTCTAACATTCCCGCTGGAAACACGGAAGAACATTTTAAGCCTTCCGTGTTCCTTCCTTTTATGGATTACCTGAGCACACAGTTAGATGGGAGATTTAGAAACCACCGGCGTACGTTGCAATTACTTTCGTAGGTTCTGCCTGCAAAGATCTTGGAAAGTGGGGCAGGTCTCGGCGCTAAAGTTTTTGGAGCTCTATTCAGGCCTGGTTTCCGTTCCTGAACTCCAATGTGAGCTGATCAAATGGGCTGCCAAATGCAAGAGGGAGAAACGTGAAACGCCCGTCACGTGTGCGCTACAGGCTGTCGCCCTCTGTTCGGAGGCCCTATTCCCAAACGTCCATCGTCTCCTCAAGATCCTAGCGACTCTGCCCGTAACAAAAGCGGAAGCTGAGAGCTCGTTCTCTTCACTACGACAGTTGAAAACGTACCTGAGAGCGTCCACTTCGAATGAGCAACTGCTCGGTCTAGCGCTTTTGAATGTTCACCGCGACATTAAAGTTCAAGCGGAGGACGTCCTGCACATTCTTTGCCGTGAACGCAGGCGGCTGCATCTTAATGCGCAGCCGCTTGGCATAAATGAGATGATCAGGAGAGCCTTGCAAATTGCTTTCTGAAATAGCTAGTCACAGTAATTACTTTTTTATTCATGGTAAATTACGGCGTGCTAAAGAACGCTACTGCTTCAAGGTGTTCAAGTCAGCAGAGGGGTGTACGAACGTCACGTGGAAAGAGTTAAACTCTCTTTTAAATCAAAACCGTTCATCTATTTCAATTAACGAAATAGTGCGTAACGGTGTTCAACTATAACCGGATGTTCTTTGGCGAACGCTTTTAACGAGCATTTTGTTAATATTGGAAGCAAGATAGAAAGTCTGTAAAGTATTGTATTCTTGATGATAATAGAAACTGCAGCTCGATTTTTTTTAGATCCGGTTGTAGAACCTGAGGTCATTCATATGATTTTACAACTCAAGAATAGTGGACATGACATGGATGATTTACAAATTGTGACATGGATGATTTACAAATAAGGCCTGTTAAGTATGCTGTTCATTTATTAGCATCAGTGATAACGCATATATTTCATCTTTCTTTGGTGACCGGTGTTTTTCCTAAACGAATGCAGATAGCCGAAGTGTCAGTACTACACAAAAGGGAGTGTAAGTTATATGTGTAATTACAGACCGATTTCAATATGGTGACTATTTTCTAAAGCACTCGAAAAGGTACTTCGTACACGTCTAACTAATTTTTGTATTAAGCATAACTTAATAGCTCCTTCGCAGTTTGCTATTATAAAGCATAAATCTACCGAGGCTGCCCTTTTCGTCCAGAAAAAATTTTATCTTGCAAAATCTTGAAGAAAAAAATTGTTCTTGCAGCATTCATAGACTTCACAAAGGCTTTTGATTGCCTCAATCATAAAATTTTACTAGCAAAACTGGATACATATGGGATTCGAAGGCATGCTTTGCAGTTAGTGCAGTGAAGCATCGAATCCTATAAGTTTATATTGATGGATATTCGTCAAGTTCGAAGCGTATTCTTACTGGTGTTCCACGGGGATGTATACGAGGTCCTTCTCTTTTCAATATTTACGTTAATTAAATTGTGAATATTAACTCTCATGCAGCATTTATCAACTATGCCGACGACACAAGTTTGCTTTTTTAGCTGAAAATGTCGATGTGCTATTTAACAAGGCAAATCAGGCGTTCTCTGCATTGGCAATTTGGAGTCGTATTAATTCACAACAAATCAACGTCGAAAAAACAAAAGCTGTGTTTTTTTCGTTCAAAACATAAGCTAGTTACGATTACAAGATATTTATTTTTGAACTCCTTCAAAATATAGATAGTAAACTCTTTCAAGCACTTAAGTGTCCTTTTTACCGAGAATATGTCATGGGATAGTCATGTCAACTACCTGATCTCTAAGCTGAAATACGTAGTAGGTGTGATAAACCGCCACCGGTACATGTTCCCAGCAAATGTGAGATTATTAATATACAATTCGTTATTTTACTACCACATAAACAATCGCAATTTAGTCCGGGGTACAATAACATCAACAAATCTAAAAAAAATACGCTTGCAGCAAAAAAAGAAAAAAAAAAGAAAAGCGTTCCATTTGATTTTTTGCACAGCTAGCTTATTTAAGAAGTTTCGTGTTATCAATATACATGCTCTATTTAGCTATAGACTTGTCATTAGTCTAAAACTAGAACAAATTAGGGGTATAAACTTTTTGGATAAACTTTGGACAGCTCTCTGAAAATATTCACGCGTGTTCTACCCGTCGCGCGGAATGTTGAGATGTGGTCACTGCATGAACGAACTATGGCACACAAATGCTCAAACATACTATCCCAAAAATACTTAACCTACTTGAAGATGAAGGATTAGAATTCAGTGCATTGTCCCTTAGAGAAATTAGACTAATTTTCTCCACAAAAGAATTTGAGTATGAACTAAACTTTTGGGGTCTCATAACTTGTCTGCAAATAGGTCACTTTCCTGTTATGGCCGATAATAAAATATATTATGTCCGAAACACGCTTTCTTAAATTGTTGTAATCAAGATTTGTGAATGTATTTTTTTCGTCGGCTTGTCAAGGACTTGTTAAGCTGTGCCATACAGCTTTTTCCTTGATCGCCACCATCAACGTATGGTGGAAGTAAACTCTTTATGATTAATTTTAGTCGAAAGCACGTAATTCTGATCAGTACTCAAGGTGTGCGTGAGCGCGGCGCCACCCGTTGCGTACAGTGCAGTTGTTTTACGATTCATTTAATATTACTTACATCACTGACGTTGTTTTATATTATCACCATGCGTTTGTTTTATTTTGTTCGCTTTGGTTTGATTGAACTGTGTATTTTAGTGAGGATAGTTTGTTATACTTTACCTTAAAATTGCCATCCCTCACCCCACAAGTGTTTCGAAATATCCGTTCTCTATATATCTGAGATCAAGTTCCGCATCCCATCAAATAAACATGAATAGAGGAATATTGCCTATTTTATTTATTTGAGCATTTTCTAACCCACAAACACTTTTCCGACACGCATATAAGTTGGAGATAGTCCGTGCTACCCCTTAGCTCCATGCCCTGTGCAAAACCGACTGCGTATGCAGGGGAGCCAGCGGGCCCACGGGGGGAGGGGGATAGGTTTGGCATTTCGGGGGGAGGGGGGGGGTTTCGACCCCCAAACCCCCCTCTGCCTACGCCACTGTGAGAGAGTTTGGTCAATGGGAGGCGCGGGCAGAGCCAGGGCGTGCATCAGACGCAGAAAGATGGCCTGGTATGCTTTCTTGACCAACCAGAAGCCGAAAAGGATCCCCTGACGGTGGAAACGAAAAACAGTTTTAATAAGCGCGTAAGAGTTAAATGTAGTAATCCTTCATGGTTGAAAATAGGGAACGCGTGATGTTTCGATCATGATCATGCAGAAAGATGTAAGAAACGAATGTGGCCGCTCAACTCTGTTTTGGTCGGACGGAGTGTGACCGCTCGGACGGCAGATTCCCGGCCCTCGGCGCCTGGCGTACGGATTATGTCGATCGTTCCGCTAGTCGCACTCTTCCAACATGATTTTGGATGACCGTGATTGAAACATCACGTGCACCATATTTTCAATCACCGAGAGTTACTCCGACGCACTTATTTTTGTTTCTCGCAACCACCGCCAGGGTATTATATCCGGCTTCTGGTTGGCCACATTCGAATTTGAGAAGACGCCCTGGAACACGCCCAGCGCGCTTTCGGCCAATGGCGGCTTCTCATTTGCGTCCTAAACTTCCCAATGATACCTCATCTATAAACGACCAGAGCGGATTGGGCCCAAGTGCTGCTTCAGGGTTCGGCTGGGACTCGGGTTTTCCCTGATTGGACACGAACCCATCGACCGGCTCAGTCATCGGAGCCAATCCTTATCCCAAGGTTACCGTTTGCAGACTTTCCTTACCTTCATTGATCCATCGACTAGCGGCTGTTAACCATGAAGACCTGCTGCGGGTGTGGGTACGGTCCGGCACGAAAATCGCACTCCTCGCTTAGATTTTCAAGGGACGACGCGAGCGCAAGAGCCGCACTGCTCTACGGAGCCACCATCCCTATCTCGGGGCGAACCCATTCCAGAGACTCCTTACAGAGAAAACTCTTCCCCGGGCTTGCATCGGCGTCTCCGAGCTGGTTTGCGTTACCGCGCTGGGCCTCGAAGGACCAATGTCCGGGTTCGGGATTATTAATCCAATTCCCTTTCGTTCTCTGCGGGGCTCTCTCCACTTCAAAAGTGCTCCCGCTGTGGAAAGAATTTCTTGCCCTAGGGACCGACTGACCCATGTTCAACTGCTGTTCACATGGAACCCTTCTCCACTTCAGTCCTCCCGGTTCTTACTTGAGTATTTCCTACTTCCACCAATCACCGCTCTGGTCGCTTGTGGGTGACGTAGAAAACCCATCATACGGCCTACACGTTGGCCTGGTTGTCTGCACGGCCGCGACAAGTGGAAAGGGGGATTGACCCGTATGTTGCCCAAATGCTTTCTACAGACCTGGATCAGTACGGCTCCGTGAAGGTGTTTCTTTTTAAGTAAGTAAAGAACTTCTGTTAGGTTTTCTTTTAAACCTGAGCCAAGTTGGTGGCCATGGCGGCTACGAAAAAAAAAAAAAGAAAGACGAAAGCGGCTATTTAGATGAGTACAGTGATGTGATTGGTCTGAGTCACTTTGGAGCAGCTCTTGGAGCAGCAAAATAACATTTGTAGCATCATTTTTATTTATACCAATGCAAACATTATGCTAAGATTACTATGTCGGTGTGTCCAACCAAAAGGAAATGTCTACATTGCCTTCTCACTTCCGTTCAAACCTTTGTTAGAATCAATTGCACAGCAGGAGTCCCTCAAACTCAAAACTATAGCGTTTAGTTGCGTGGAGAAGCACCAGACATGGGGACAAGAAGGAGGTGATGAAGGACAGCACGAACTGCTTTGAATGGTTATTTTAGGTACTGAATGCCGCTGAAATAGTACAATAACATTGAGCACATAAATTAATGTTTCCTTCAAGTTCTAGAGGTTGTAATAAAACTGCAATTTATAATTTAGATAAAAAACAAATCACTTGACGTTTGATTATGAACGTCAATTACATTTTATGTGTAGAACTTCATAACAAAAACGGCATGTGAACGGAACTTAAAAACAATCCCGCCGAACTCGTTAAAGGGATGGTGAACCGAATTTAGGATTTCAAAAGAACAATGCAGGAGATGTAGGCGGGACGCTACAATCCCTACAACACGACTCGTAAGGCGATATCTCGAATGGGCGGCCGTATTTCTGGAAAAAGAGGTCGAGGTTGAATCAGGCCGACGAGGCGCGTGACGTGAAGATATCTTGTTTCCTCCTCTCTTCGCTTCGCCCCCTCAAGGCGGCGAGGCGGAGAAGACGCGAGGCCGTTTTCTCTCCTTCTCGGAGAAACAAGACGTAAACATATCAGTCAAATGCGCCTCCTTTTGTAGCGTTAGCTACACTGGCCGAGGTTGAGCAGTTTCGCGTGGCTCTCATATAGCATCCTCGATCATCCGCACCGGTGCGCACCGGGGCACCGAGGTGCGCCCCTCCATCTTCGATCAAGTGCACCGGTGCGCACCGGACGTCCTCGATCAACGAAGCGCACCCTCCCGGTGCGGCTTTTCGTTGCCCCAACGCGCACCGAGAAAATCGGCGGTGCGCCGGGGTGCAGTCCCATCAGGCATTGCGGGCAGGAGCGGGAATCGAGAAGATGGCGGGAGTAGCAGACGCGCAGACTATCGAGATGGCGATCTTGCAAAAACGAACACGCCTCGCAGCTGCACTAGATGAATTCCTCAGCTCTTCTGACGGCGAGGCGACGAGCTTCTTACTGTCGCGACTACTTCTTTGCGTGATCGCGGAAAAGGACATAAGACAACAGAATGACATTTTCCATAGTCTGCTGGCGCAGCCCTGGCCCGGCAACCCGACAAACCGCGTGGCCGGCCCGAAGGCTAACACAACGCGGCCGTCTCCGCTGGAGGGCCGAGGGGCGAGGGCTCTCCAGAGTTCTCGTGGCCGGGCAGCAAGCCTAACACACCGAGTTCCCCGTTGAGCTCTCAGTCCATCGCTCCCCATCGGCACTCGGCCTCCCCTTTTTATAGCCGACTTCCGTGCGTCCCGAGAAGGGACGCTCGCCTCCTCCAAGGTCAGTGGAGCGAGCCCCCTCTCTCGGCACACAGGAAACCCGTTCGCGGCCCCATCGCCTCCTGGTGGACTGCCAGCAAACTAATCATTTATTTTCATGTAACATTCCTCTCTTGTTCAGAACATGAGCGTCCTCGCTCATATTTTTCTGAGAGAAATAAATCTCTTACACAATAACAAATGCATCCACAGTTCACTACTTACATGTATACATTGAATGTTCTCAAAATTTACAAATACAACCTTTACATTAATTACACACAAAGTTTTACATCACACGTATGCGAATAAAAGTCTACGCTAAAACTTCTAGCCGTAGTCTTTCCCACAACAAATATTTACACCAAATAGTAAATGTTGAACCTAGTTTACGTCCTTAGTCTGTACACAAAAACCAAAACAAACAACTGTTCCAAAGGGTTCTACACTACACCTCTATACACTTCTACATGGCAGAGCTGTCTTCCTCCACCTTCCTTGCATCGTACTCGTCCGCACACCAATGTTCACAACACGCATGCCGCTTCGTGGCAACCAACGCGAAGCCATATGTCCTGTGTTCCTGTTCCCTCAGACATGGCCTAATCCACACTAGGGTCCATTCTGGCCGCTCCATCCGTCGCAAACTCTCCTCGCATGCGCTCGAAGGTTGAAGTGGTCCGCCGTAAAATCATGACTGGATCTTTTCATCACCAAGTGAGCCAGTTGGGCTGGAGAAATTCGCACGGGAAACTCACCGTCGGTCATCTGGCAGGGTCTCCTCCATGACTCCGGCTGCCGAAATTCCGGGGTGGCTGACGCGGTAACTCATTCGTCCAAACGTTTGGACCTCACACGAACAGTTCTCGACGGTGAAGCAACACAGCTGAGGTGCTTTGACAAGCTCAATCAAATCCACGCATAGTATTCATCAGGGACGGAGATCCCGGTCCGATGTTCCGTTCCTGAGGTCGATGTACACGGCAAGCGATCAGGTTTCCTGCTGATCTTAAACCTGGCACGATGTTTCACGGCATACCGCAAGTCGCTGCGGTGTCGAGGAGCGAATTCGCTTACTTGTCCGGAAGCAGATGACTGGTGATAGCTCCAGGTGCCATCGGAAAAGATCACGTTGACGATGGCCGCCCACAGGAAGACGGTCAAGAGAAGCCGCTCACCCCCAGGCATGTCGTCGTCTCGTGTCCGTCAAACCTGGACGAGTTCTCCGGGATTAAGGCGGCTCCGCGATGCCGGCGTTGTTTTCGGATCCTCGACCTTGAGCACGTGGGGATCATCCATGGCGTCCTTCGCAGTGGCGCGCTGTCAACGGGGTGATATGTCGGATAGATTCGCTGCCCCGCACCTCCACCACTTGTCGCGACTACTTCTTTGCGTGATCGCGGAAAAGGACATAAGACAACAGAATGACATTTTCCATAGTCTGCTGGCGCAGCCCTGGCCCGGCAACCCGACAAACCGCGTGGCCGGCCCAAGGCTAAAGGCCTGTCCAAACAGGCTACTACAAACCACTAGTGATGGACCGAATCTGCCGAACTTCAGATTCGGCAAAGTTCGGCGCAAATGCCGAACTTTTGAAGAAAACTTCGGCAAAGTTTCGGCAAAAATTCGGCAAATGTCTGCGCACGCGCGAGAACGCGACGGGGCCGTGGATTGCAAATGGACGCCGTGCAGTCGTGCGGTTACTATCGTGCCGTGCACGGTGGTGCAGCGTAATACAACCAACTCAAGCTCGTTGAGTACAACCAGTGGTTACGGCGAGGTGTGGAGTGAGTAGGCAAAGCGGTAACGTCGTTTGTGAGTGAGTGTGGTTCTCTTCAATACCTTCTGCTTTAAAGGTGTAGGAAACGAAATTTCAGCGCTCATTTTCTAGCTTGAATGTGTTGCATGTTGCACCCTAACCTCAAAAACACCAGTCTTCCGTTGAAAGGCACAAGAAAACTAATTTTAAAGCTAAATAAACGATCTTCCAATGTGCACCTGGTGGATGCATGCGGAGCCTATTTGGGAGGTAGTCTAGCAACGTTGTGGAATCTGCTACGTAGTTGTGACGTAGCAGATTCCTCTGGCACAGCGCCGCTCTTTGGCATTTCAACATTTTAATTCTTAGCTTTCCTCCTCAACTCACAAATCGCGCATTGAACCAAACAGTCCAAGAAGACGGAAAGGGTGGACTCTCCTCTTTCTCGGACCCTCGTTTGTGCAGCCGGATGCAGCCATTCTCCCCCTAGAAGATTAGCCAGTCGCTCAAAACTCGGACAAAGGTTGCTTTCCCCACCCCGTTCAGCCCTAAGCTGACAGTGCTGTGGAAGCTACGTGCTTCTTGGGCCAGCCACACGCTCGTCACCCCACGGGCACTTCGAACGGCTCGGTTGTAACGCGCTGACGCTATTGACACCACCATAACGCTGACAACGCCACCAAGGGCAAAGCTCATAATCCCGCCAGCCTTGCTACGTCACGAATGCGGGGAAACTTTTCTTTCTGTTTTTGTTTGCGCCGGATATCCCATGACGCATCGCGCCCTCCGTTCGCTTCTCTTCGAGCGCTCGCTCGAGTGCACCGTTTGGAACGAAAAATATAGCCAATCGTTCAAAATACAAACGTGCGATTATGAATTACGGTTATTACACGTCATGCTTGACCCATTTCCGAACGAAATTTGAAAATTTCAATTTTTGCTTCAGTATCCCTTTAAGAGTAGAAGATCGACCAGTAATTTACGCAGTCCACTGCGCAAGTAAAAATGATGCGGTACATTATGGATGACGTGATTTTCGTTTGACATTTCCAGTGATGCAACGAGGTAGTTGAAACATTGGCCGACAATTACTTCAAAGCACTCCTCGCAATTATAACAATTCTGTTTTCGGCTCAGTAGTAGTGTGTGCCGCTGCGCTGCACACTCTGCGCGAAGTGTGCGGGCCGAGTCCAATGGCGACATTTTGTCCTTCCTGTAGTATTTGTTCGTCCGCGTCTGAAACGTCGAACTGTTGTGTGCTGTGTTTTGTGTCAATAACTCACGGAAAGTTGGCTGGCATGCACCTCAGCGTAGGGGTTTGTAACCTTTCTGCCAGCCGCGCACGCTTCCCGTGTTCTACTATTTTGCGCAAATAAAGATTGATTGATGGATTGCTTTTTCAACTAGCGTTATTTCGCGATTTTCCTGTATCTGCATAAAACTAAACACAGAACTATAATGCTCGACGTTGCACATCCAACGTTTCTAACTCTCCCTATCTTCCTAAACGTTCATGTGAGTCCTAACACCAGAAACTGGCATTTTAAAGCTTAAAAACTAACCGTTGCTAATATGGGACGCACAGTTTCATGCAAAGCTGACGTCAAGTGACTCAAATCGAAAAACATGCACATTTACAATAATATTATTATCTTTTCTGGTGAAGGCTCAGCAATAGTTGCATTCGTTTTCGCGCACAGAACGGTGAGTCAGGACGCAGCGTTTCTGCCCTCATTTTAACACTACACACACATGCAGGCTTGCGCTAATAAGGCCTCAAAACCGAAACTGTCGTAGCGTGATTCGCGACTGCCACCGCTACTACCCAACCTCGTTGTCACGCCACTTCTGCTAGAAGTCGCTCTAAAATTGCCAGTAAACACACAAAAACGACACCGATACAATTATCTTGTAGAATATCACCTTACTTAGTAATAACTGTGTCAATATGCATTACATGTTGCATTTAAGTTAAAAAAAAACAACATAAAACCTTTTTTCGCCAGAAAAAACTAAATTGCAACGTTAAGTCTGGTAACAATGTATTTTTGCCGAATCTTTGCCGAATCTCTAGAAAAATTCGGCAAAAGTTCGGCTTTGCCGAATCCCAAGATTCGGCGCCGAACTTTCGATTCGGCAAAAGTTCGGCCCATCACTACAAACCACACGACTCCTGCAAAAGTCGTCAAAATTGAACCGATCCGGCAGTCGTCGGTCAGATGTCTGTTTGGACACCGGCCGAGCCAAATTCACGACTTGCCTCCTCGCCTCCTCCACTTGTCGTTGACGTTGGTGCTCGTCAGACTTGACGTCACCACGCCACCAGTGGCGGATCCAGAGGGGGAGCGACTGGGGCAGCCGCCCCCCCCCAAACCAAGTCGACCCCCTTTTCCCCCTTCTCTGAGGGCAATTTAAAGGGATACTACAACGAAATTTCGGCGCTCATTTTTTGGTCTATATGTGTCCAAAAGAGCAGTATCACATGGAACATACCAATATCTTGTTAAAAAGTCTCGAAAAGGAATTTTAAAACGAATTAAACGATTAGCAAAGAGCACCTGGTGGATGTCGCTAACGCCTCGTTTGTAATGCTCGTCTAGGAACCTTGAGAGCTAGTGACGGAAATCGTCTCGCCTCCGGCCACGACGAGAGAAGGGGGAAGGAGGAACTCCCTCTTTCCGAGAATCCTTTTTGTGTGTCGCAGAAGTCGCTATTGTCCCCCTACAAGATTATAGAAGATTAACCCGTCACTCAAAATTCGTACAAAAGCAGCCGCTTCGGTGGCTGGACCGACTAGGCCATCCTCTCGACGTCAGCCTCGCCGTAGCTTTGCTCGTTTGAGACGATTTACGTCACGATTGCGCTGGGCCTTCTCCGAGCGCTTGCCAGAGTGGGCCGTTTATAACGAAAAATACAGCCACCAGGATCAAAATACAAACGGGCGATTGTCATTTACGGATATTGTGGATCATATTCAACCTATTTTTGAACACGACGGGAATATTTCAAATTTCGTTGAAGTATCCCTTTAACATGGGTGGACCCCCCGGTGCACGAGAAAGAATGGGAAAATAGTATCCTTACAAATGTTTCGCCCCCCCCCCCAAAACGGAGTTCTGGATCCGCCCCTGCACGCCACCTGCCAATGGTATGCCTGATGCCTGTCTATCTCCCGCGGATCACAAAGTCGCCGACCTTGCTACCGCCGTCACCTCGGCAGGAAGGCCAAAGAGGTCCGGCTTCGGATGGATTTGGGAGATTCCTTCGTTGAAGCGCGCGTT
>JAZHYW010044831.1:0-15906 GCA_037355805.1 Ixodes ricinus | reverse complement strand
CGCCGTTTTCAATTTATCTTATTACTGTTGGTTTCGATTTCGGAAACAACCGATGAAGCGTCGTCTATCATATAGCAACCGCCCATTACTGGAGTATTTTCACTTAAACGAATAATTTAACGAAAATAGCTTATTAGGCCTCTTAACAATTAAGTAACTGCGCATAAAGAAATTGTACTGCCGCCCCAGAACGCTGATTATAACATACAACTGGTTCAAACTCGCAAGCGCACCACCTTTTTTGGTACAAGTTTTTAGGAAATTAAAAACATGCATGTTTTGGTTAATAAAAAATTCTAATGAAAAAAACCAATCTTTTCAATAAACACGATAGGCAATGATGAACAGAACAGCGCACAAAAGAGGACAGAGAAACGGAACGCAGGACACACAAGCGCTGTTCGGCATGTTCCTTTCTCTGTCCTCGTCTTTTGTGCGCTATTCTCGTCGTGTCATCCTGCAACTAGCCCAACACAACGCTTCTGAAACGCATTAGAACTTGTTTTGATTATAACGAACCGACACCAGGCGACGTCAGAAGCTGCGGCGGCGCTGCGGTGCGCGGAGCTAAAGCCACATTCATGTTTCAAAGTGGCCTGGGTCAGTTTGGTCAATGGGAGGCGCAGGGCAAAGTTCTGGGGCGTGCAGCAGACTCGGAAGAACGCGTACTCTTGACCAACCAGAAGTCGAATCCCCTAGCGGTGTGGCGAGAAACTGTTCTGATCAAGGTCTATGTTCGTAAATGGTTTCGATAAACCTTCGTAAGGTGAGTTGTAAGTAACTCTTTGTGGTTGAAAATAAGGTTCACGTGTTGTTTGATCGCCGATCGTGCAGAAAGATGCGCAAACGATGCGCCGCTCAACTTTGTTTTCTGGACTGGGCTGACCTTTCAGGCGGCAGATTCCCGGCCTCGGCGCTGGCGTACGGATTATGTCGATGGTTGCCAGAGTCACTCTTCCGTCATCGACACGGATGAGCGCAGATTGAAACATCACGTGTCTCTATTTTCAGTCAACGGAGAGTTACTCCAATGCAGTTATCAGGTTTGTTCTCGCGACCACCGCAGGTATTATTTCCGGCTGGTTGGTCATTCCGAATTTCTGAAGACGCCCTGGAACACGCCAGCCTTTCGGCCAATGGCGCCTCCTCGGCTGTCTCTAACACAACAATTAATGACTCTCTACGCCGGCTCTGCGCAAGGTGGAGTCGATCCACGGAGCGCGATGTCGGTAAGCCCTTGAGAAGATCGTGGCGGCGCAGCGCAGCTGAGCTAGATTTCAGACGCCACGTTATATTAGGTAACAGCGCGGCAAATGTTGTTCCCCAACAAAGAATGGCGCCACTTTTCCCAAACCGGACCTGCAACACCACCCGTCTTTAGCGGGCCGGATGGTGTGGGCGGGGCGCACGTTTATGGGCGTCATAGCATTTCAACATGCCGCGAAGCGCGTGTATGGAATTAATTGCACCGATAGGTACAACCGGCGTGGCATGGAGTGAGTTTCCTACAAGTTCAACGGACTGAAGGAGCTGGTTGGATATCGCCCCGGATCGAAAAAGGTGTGGCAAGTGTGGCTTCCATTTCAATCTCTCCGTTCCGAAACGCCTTGCGGAAACCATCATCACAGTCAGAGACACACCGTTTTTGGTTCCGGTGTTCGCGCGCAAGCACCGGCCGCAAGCAGGAAGGGCTGGGCGGGAAAACTGGACAAAGTGTTACCTTTTGTCGTGCCTTGTGGTAATGAGGTGAAAAAATATCATACCTTGACGAAGCAGACGCTGTGTATTTATTAGCCGCTTGCTTCGCAGACCCGCTGTCTGCTGATCCGCCAGCTGCGCAGAGCGGCTCGAAAAAATCAATGAAGCGCTGAGTTTACGCCTGACGCAGGCACCGTTCTCTCGGGGCTTGTTCGAGCGGTTTCCCCGCAAGATCAACTGGGCGCAATATTCACTATATTGATATACTTGTATCACTAGAAAAAAACGTAGCCATTAATTTTGACAGCAATCAAAGAACAATTAAAACTTTTAAAAAAGTCTTTGACAGCATTGTAGAGAAAAAACAAAAAATAAATATTCTAAGACATTTACAACAAATACGAGATAACCATAAAAAAACGTAATCGGATAAAAAAAAAAATGTGTGTGAACCTGCTAAAAATTGAGTCAGGTGGGGCACTGACTACCACGATGTGAACGATGACCGTTCCGCTTGACGGGGGAACAGAGTGTCCAGTAACTTTCGATGACCGCGCCACGAAAATATTTTATACGCATTGAGTGGGCCGTGTACAAATCAAGACCGGTGGCTCTGATTGGTCAAAGCAGTCATTAACACGAAAACTGCGCAATGGCGAACAATACATAGCGCCCGTGACGTAGTCATTATCATATCGGTGCCTCTAGCGACATCAGGCGTTACGGAACGACTCGTTTAAGTAAGATCAATTGCGGTTGCTACGGGCTTTAGCTGAAAGTGCATTATTATCGGGTCTGATTACAATTGCTGGTTTCACTATTTCTTTTAATATACATTGATAACTTCTTCTTACGTGTAGAATGTCTTCCCGGTGATGGCATTCCCGAGTCCACTAGAGCGCTGCGCTGCGGCGCTGTTTTTCGTAAAATTTCTACGTGTTTCTCAGGCGTCACCGGTTAACCGGGGTTTAGAAACTTCTTCGGCAAAATGACGACTGAATGGGTAGAAAACGTATCTTCAACACCTTGCCGCCAGCTCTATAACGCTCCGCAAAACGCGATTTCGCTGCATGCAAGATGGCCGTCAGTGGCACACTCGCGCTGCAGCGACAAAACAGGGACGCGATACACAGAAAAAGTGGTATAAAGATCGACAATACCATGGAGGTGGTAGGCTGGCCAGGAGGCAACAGGGTGAAGGCAGAGGTCCCTTAGAGCCGTCGTAGACGGCTAAGTGATGACTGGTGGCTATATGTGTTACCGATTCTGACCACTATGGACACATTGACCTTAGGTTGCGTCTGGATTTTAATATGAAGTGGCGCACAAATAGTGCTATTGATCTTTAATATGGTACCGACAGGCTAAGGTTCATGTTTGCGCATTGAAAATCCTATTCAGACATATGTAAATTGCACCTCGTAATCGCAGTATAGCGCGCACAAACACACTTGGATAACTTCAAATGGTAGCGCCCCGGAAACCGGCGACGTGCTTAATGCGTCGCTCAGCTTTCCCGCTAAATTTGGCGGGAAAGTAACGCATCTTGCCTTCAGGCATCTGTGGTTCTTTGCTGGGTAGCGGTAATCGGCGTCACGTGCGGTAGCGTAGCAACCGGGGGGCCGGGGGGCCATGGGCCCCCGGGCGCAATCGCATGGGGGGTACTGATGGCGTAACTAGGAGGCGGGGGCACAGTACTGACGCCGCAGGAGAGCGCCGGGTAATTACACCCATGTGCCCAAATGGAAAAAAATGGCAGCAGGGCTACGAGAGCGCGCGAAATTTCATTGCCATAGGCTATGAGGCGCAAATTTCATTTGCCATAGGCGCCGTTTTACCGTTACGCCGCTGGGGTGTCACTATAGCAGCCCCCCCCCCTCACCTTCAACACTGGTCAGTTGCGATCTCGGGAGTGAAGGCCAGAGATAGGGGAAATGCTGCAGGCACCACAAAGACTGGGTGCCGGATGACCTAGCTACGCCACTGGTCACGTGACATATGCCTGAAATTCAGTTACCCGCTAAATATAGCAGGGTAGTTCACGTCTTATGACCCAGACACCAGTCAGCTACGCTAAGTTAGTGGTGAAATCAGCCGTCACGTGACCTGACTTCATAATGACCTACACAACCATTCCTTTATTAAAATCTGAAAATTATTAACATTTGACACACCGATTCCAATACATTATGAGATTTCAAAAATAAATGTCGATGCCAATATTTTTCCTCCGTGCTTTAACGTTTTTTTTGTTTTTTTTTGGCACTATCTCACACCACCTGGTAATAGTTGCAAAAGCAGAAGGGAAAAAAATTCTTTAGTTTTTAAACTAGGTGGAACAAACTACCGCCCGTTATAAAAGGTACACAGCAGCATCCATCCATTTGTCCATTCAATCTTGCCAAAAAACAGAGGCTCGCCGAGCATGGAGAATAGAAGGGTAGAGAGGCATGACGTCAGCCATGTAGCCTCCACAAGCCACGCTCCCTTGACGCCTGCCTCTTTCTCATTTTCCTCCTTACTCTCCTCACTTCTCAACCCAACATGACCACATCAGGTGACCGTAGCTAGCCTTCGTCTAGCCTTTGATCTGATAAAACCTACCGGACGGAGCGCGCACAAGCCTGTAGCGGAATACTTCTACAATCAACCATCCACCTCGCACGTGACATGCCACGCGCACCAATCGCCAGAGAGATCCGCAGTTCACGTTAGGCACAATATCGTTTAAACTTTTATGACTAGGAACCACCAATAGTGCAACATGCCCCCTCCTAGTACTTCTAACCTCATGGTCGCCGAAGCAGTTGACCCAGGTTCGACAAAAGTTCGTATCAGACAGTCCCAATTCTAACATGACTCTAAACGACGTGCAAACTCTTATCTCAAGGTACCACAAACATATACGTCACTGCCGTGTGACTATCAACGATTTTATGATATGCGACCATACTTCAACTATCGATAATTAACATACACGGCGCATACTTAGTACATAATCGTTCTTTTTTATTTTATCTGATAACACACTCGGTATATTTGTCAAATATCATCCAAACCCAAGTTATCCAAATTGCTCTTGGAAAGTACCTTTACATGAATTATCCCTCTCCCCCCAAAAAAAAACAAACAAACAATAACAACAACAAAAAAACAAACAAACAAGGAACGCGTTTTGTTTCCCGAAATTAGGAGACAAAAAAAAAAGTAAGCACACTGCTGCGGTTGACGTAAAAACGGTGTCACTTGATTATTTTTGAATTGTTAGTGCTATCGCGTTATCAGGTCAGCTGCTGGCTCCAGTTGTTTCTTCTGTTATCTTGGGCGTTGCTAGAGCAACCAATATCGCACCACATGGCCTAAAAGTTCTGGAAGATATGTTATGATTCATACGATGAAAGCTTCCGCCAAGCCGATTGGCTCTTGTGTTGCACACGGCGCTTGCCTTTGCACGCGACGGCGACCGCCCTCAGCCAGCCAATCGAGAGAGCTTTTGCACACCCGGCACCAGCACTTCGGATTTTCGCTATAAAGCTGTGGCGCGGAATACGAAATCCACGAGGCACCAGCAGTTCTGAAGATCCAGCACCAAGAAGACATAGGTGGAGCATCATGGACCGTGACTGCCAAATGCGGAAGGTGAGACATTGTTCCTGGTTTCATATTTCTACTCATTTTGTCTTGAAAGTTCCAAACTTCAGGGCACTTTCCCACACCTGCTCCTAGTAACGAAGCCAAGCTTCGCCGGCAACTAACTCTAACTTACTACGTTCTGAAAGTCCTGACTTATTCTCTTTGACAGTTTGTGCTCTTCCGTTTATGCTCAGTTTCACTGCAGCATCTCTTTTCACCGGATTAACGCCTTAGATGGTGCTTTTACCAGAGCGCACAGTTTTCAATTTGAATTATGATTTGCCTTACTTCCAAAGTTTATAATTTTATATATATATATATATATATATATATATATATATATTACTACTAGTACCTACTCATCTGTGGGCCACACCTTAAAGGGACACTGACAGGGTGTTTATGCTCGCCGAGGTTTTTAGTTGTACATGACGCGCCAGGAGCCACAACCCAAAACACAATTTGCGACCCGAAATTCGGTTTCTTTCCGCCTGAAAACCGCCGATCAGAACTTGGCCGGTTCGAGTCTCGCTCACACTCTCTTTTCGACGTGGTCACGGGCCGTTTTCAGAAGTTATCGATACGACTACCTTAGATTTAATGAAAGTCGTTGGTCACTGAAAGGCACCTACCTCAATATTAAAAATAGAAAAAATGTGAAACCCATTTTTGTGGCTACAAAGCTGCAAATACGTCGATTGAAAAAAAAGTTCCTGAGAACCGGAAGCATTCACTGTGCGTGCGTCGTTTCGCGTATCGTGGGACTCGCGGGGACCGGCAGATGGTAGCGGACAGACAGGCGCGGGACCTCTACTTCAGAACTGTCGTTCGCAGTGCCGGCAGAATTCTGTCTGCCTTTAAAGAGAAAATGGGGACAGATCAAAAGAGGTGAGTATTCATCCCGTACAGACACGCCCCAGCCACGCCAAGCCGGTTTGCACCCGAAGACGTCGCCGAGCCGTCGCGCCCCTTCTCGTGGCTGAAAGACATCGCTTTCGCGCAAACTTCAAGCCTGGCGCGTCTACGCCCCGAAGTTGAATATGCACGCGTACGATTTCTTTACTAGGTACGAATGTGCGCCAGCACGTAGGAGCTACGACTACGACCGGAACAGAGTGCGCTTTTGCTGGAGGCGTCCGGCTATGGCAATCACCAGCCGGAACTACCGGCTGAAGTATTAGCCACGACCATACTGCGAGAAAGAGACCCCCCTGTCCGCAATGATCCCCGCCGCTCAGTTGGGTTTACGACGTCGCTTCACACCGCGCCAGGACCGGGTTCGATCCCCGATGATGGCACTTTTTTTCTTTTTCAAACGATGCCTCGATGTTGCACCTTGCTCTTTTTACAATCATCGCGGCGGAAGAAACAAGCAAAGATGGCTAAAAACAAATGTTTGTGGACGAAGCGCGTCGCTGAATTAAATGGGGATGGGATTTCCTTTTTTGACGCCTGCAGAACTCGATGTAATCACTTTCCACAAAAATGCACAATGACATATCCGGTCAGGTAGCGTCCGCTTTCAGGGTGCTCGTAAATGTTCTGCAGAATTGCAGCCAGCCATTAATCCCGTCCGATGATAGCTGAAGCTGCAGTCGCTGACAATACCACTTTTTCGGACTGCCAGGACGTGTAACGAGCTCTTCACGCCCAACGACTTGGGTGTATTCTTTTCAGGTGCCATGCCAAGAAAGATTGACCGCAGGCGCAAACAACACATCGCCGACTCCTCAGATATTGCACGAACAACTCGGCAACGGAGTACAGAACAGCGAGCGGAACAAACATAACTGCAAAAAGATATCGCAGGCAGTGCCCGCTAAAGCCGCATGTCGTCTGCTACGCCGGGGGAAAAAAAAAGAGAAAAAGCGCACCAGGATCCCGGGTGTAGCCACGCCCGACCACGCCGCTCCCGCTATCCCCTCTCCCGCTACTCCCGTTTCGGTTTCCGGTTTCGCGCAGGTGCGTTTTTTGGCTTTATTAAATAAATACGCTTACTCTGACTGCAAAACATCAATTAAGGTAGTCACTCCGGCACGCATAATGTGGAAACGCCTGGCAAAAAATGAAAAAAAATTTTTGGGGGGTGTCAGTGTCCACTAAACGAAACTTCTGAATCTGAAGGGCTTGCGCAACGGTTTTGAACAGAACATCCAAAAGCGAGTCGCTTTTACTCCAATGAGCCATGTCTGTAGTGAGGTCAGAGCCGCAAGCAGGCAAGGGCCGCAGTCTGTAAGAATAGGATAGATAAGGGAGCCCACGGCATGAGTCTGACAAAAGTCAGACTCGACTAGATTTCATCGCATTCATACGCAAAGGCTCTCGGAAACAGTGCTGCTAACCTCTACGATCGTTTCTTCCTCGCTTTTTTAATCCGAGATCCCTTAGATTTCTCTAGATTTCGAGAAAATTTGTTCATTTTCGTCAATCTTGCAGGCTTATCGGTATAAGCGCAGTTTAAACGTAGATTCCCACAGTTGAGTAGCCGTTTCAAGGTTAAGTTGCTTCGTTGCAACCTTTTTACATTTTAAAACTTTGTTAGTTTGGCATTCTGTACCCAAAATGACTGTGAGCTACTTGCTGGTCCCGAAAATATACACGGAAACCTTCTTCCCGCTGCGCTCGGCCAGCATAAGAGGACAGGGAAAATTTGTTTCTCAAACCTCTAATACGCATAATAAAAAATGAACACTTTAAATTTGCTTTTTTTTTCCCCCAAACGATGACGGATATTTCAAGATCAAGGAAATCCCTAAGGTTGGCGGCACTGCTCGAGAAGCACAGATTAGCTCAAATTTCCAAGATGGCAGCGCAGCCTTTGCCCATGTCGAGTCTCGTCCTACGTTCACAGATGGCAGCACCAGTCTTAGCATTGATTCAGGAGCCTAGATTTGAGATGCGGAGCAACTTGAACCAGGAGGGCATTTGCAAATTTAATGGCGGGCGCCGGAGACCAAGGGGAAGGCAGAAACGCCAGCAGACAATCATCACGCCTTTGGCTCCGCTTTCGCCTACTTCCTTGCACACTGTAGTCAGTGGCGGAGAAATCCAAATGTCCTGACGCCCCCCCCCCCCCCCCACCACCACCTCCCTTCTTCTTTTTCGCTTGCTCATGTGTACAATTTCAGGGTGGGGATAAGGAAGTGTTTCCTCAAACATCAGATACGCTGACGCCCCTCTTCTGTCCTCTCAGAAACAACTACATCCGCACCTAGTTGCATCAAACGCGGCTCGTAAACGAGGTTGCCCCGATGGCACAGTTGGGAGATCCTCTGAAATCAAGACACATTTTCCCGGATTATCCCGGATCGCCGCTACCCTGCTTACACTTAATCCAACTAACGTGGAAGTGTGTGGCGGAAGCGCGTTAAGTTAAAATGCAAAACATGTAAAAAAAATAAAAAAAACATGCGGCGTTACACGCCGCTAGCGAACCTCCGACTCCATGTTGCGGAGGTCAGCTACGACGCGTAGACGACGCTTGTACAAAACTTCCGCCCTATTTCTCCACATAACGCCGGCTCGTCTCATCTTTATGGTGCGTTTACGCTTGAGAATTCGCGGGCTGATCAGCGCCGGCGGTGAGCGGATTTTGGAGCCGGGTAACGAAGATTTGCTCGTCGCTGGCCGAAAATTTGAAACGGTCAGAGACCCCTACCCAGATTTTCCGCCAGCGACGAGTCCATTTCGCCACCCGGGGCTCCGAAATCTGTCCGCGAATTCGCAGGTGTAAACGCAACATTAAACACCGTTTGCGTCGTGCTGACGATAAAGCCGAACATATGCAGAGCGGGAATCGGTATGGCCGATGGCGACTGCCACATAGGTGCGGAAGCCGTTGTACAGCACTCGTGCCATTCCTGTAACCGCACTCCGTTCACCGTGAAGCAGGTACCACGCTGCGCGAGCTCGTCGAACCAGTCAGTCGCTGTCTTTCCTCACGTGATCCCGCTCTCGCCGCGCGCAGTATGCGCGGAGAGTCTGTCACGTGACGCAAAACCTCGATGGTTGACTGGATCAACGAGCGGGTAGCTTCACCGGCCTGTCGGCTTCGTGCCTGGGCGACTCCATTGGGTCTGATCTGGACATTTGGCCAAGAAGTCAAAGAGGAATTCGGCGCGCCGTGATTGGTCGGCGCTACACTGACTTTGGCACAGGCCGAGAACGCCGGCCGATTTCTCACCGAATATTTCGCAATGTACATGATCAGGAGCTAGCCTCAGGAATATGTCATTTATGGAAAAGGAGCTTCAGGGTTTGATGTCGGTTCACTTCCTGCTGTTACGAATCCGAATTTACATTATACATATAAATGTCAGCAGCCTCATTTGTTTCTTAGTTTTTCTACCTATATACACACAGTGAAGGGGCTCTTTGTAAGTGTCCTAAGGCGTTCTACGACAATATTTTTAAATTGAAAGGAATGGGGCATACTACAATTTTAATGGGTGATGTTCCTCCGCCCGGGTGACAGTGCAGACACACACTACTTCTGTTTTCCAGTAAGCGCTTTTAACTCGACTGATGATCTGCCTTGTCGCAGATCCCAAGTGCATCTGCACCGACTCGTGCAAGTGTGCGGCTGGAGAGTTCCTTGCTTGACTAAGTACAAGCCGAAGAGCGCCGAGAAGAGTACGTATACAGTATAGTGCCTCTATTTCTGTTTGCGATATACGATATGAAAGGATTGCATTAATTATTTTGTCAGGGTGCACACCTGGCCTTTCGGTGGTTGGGTTGACGCCAGTTCAGAAATGTTACATGAAACTTTTGAAGACTGCATATCACAGAACGTACAGTTAATCAACGAAGTTTATTAGCTTAAAGCAACGGTTTAATGCGCATGAACGAGTTAGCATACGTTCTTCACAAGCTCAAACAACAAAGTAATCCAGAATGAACACTGGCTTACTCTCTTGCATCAGTTTTAACAACCTAAACTTTTCCTTGTTGTTTTTCCCTCTTTTACAGAATGCTGCCTGTTAACCGTGGTGCTTGCTCCAGATTTCCTTGGTTCTCCACAGCCCCCGAAAAACAACATGCGACCTCAGAGACATCGCCAACACTGTCAATAAATATTTAATCATCAAATTAATGTGGCCATTCATCACCTTCGCAGCATATGGGAAGAGTTTTGCACAAAGATAGGGCGTCGAAATATAAGTTTTAATTTACCACTGACCTTACTACTTACTATAACCACCTGTGTGAAAGGTTCCTGTGCACACCTTCTCATCTACTTTCGTAATAAACTACTCCCGAAAATCCCTGCACACAGCTACTGCGCGCGTTGCATAATGGAAACTATTTGGCCATGGAGTGTGGTTTCGGTTTCAGTTGCCCTGTTGACAAAGTAGTGCATCTCAGCTCTGCACGGAAATGAAGACAGCGCTCGCTTGCTTTGCATCTTCGTGGGAGCTCTCGTTGAAGGGATTTCCAGCGGCAGTATAACGACCTAGCTGCCAAGGCTTAGCGAGGAGCAGGAACATGGCTGGTCGCGTCCCGTACCTTTCTGGCGACCTGGCTACCAAACCAGAATCGCAACATGAGCCTCCTTGTTCACGGGTAATTTCAGAAGCTTAGGACATTTAGGAAGCCGACGGAACAGGATGACCGGTCCAGTATACTTATTCTTCCATGTGCCATATTCGTCCTATGTTTACCTGCGCACAAACTCTAGCATGTCGGGAGACCGAAAAAAACATGTCCCCGCAGCATTCTTCGCACAAGGGTAGGCAACACCGACAGTATTATAAATTTAAGAAAACGTAACTTATCTGAAAATGCAAGTACTATATTTGGTCGAGACTGGATGTCGTGAAGTGAGGTTGGCAAATCAAAACCGAAACTTAGTGCCAAAGGACATTCATGATGCTTTGCGCGGCACTACTAGCATACGCTGCTAGGATCACTGCCATTATTCCAGAGGCGGAGTGCCTTCATACACACACGCGATTTTGTTTGAGTGGTGAAATGTCAATCATTTTTGCACCCAATCTGTTTTTTTTTTAAATTTTTTTAATGTCTTTTGAAGTGCGTAAAATCCGGTGTGACTGAGCTCGAGCGCATAGCCTCGGCTACCTCGGCCGATGCCGCCGATGCCTATTGGCGACGTGACCGATCGAAAGCGTCGCTGTGGTCGGCCTTCCACGATTGGCCGAATGCTGACTTTGACGTCAGCAAAGGATTCCTCATCGACGGAAATAAGAGTAATGTAAGAACTTCGATTTTGACGGTGTTGGCAGTATTTGCTTAAAAGCGCAATGATTTCCAGCTTCCACCATGCTAATTACAAACACCATCGAACTTGTTGTTCACAGGGTAATGACGTCACGAGAGGTAACCATAGGAGGGCGCCACCCAAACATCTCGCCGCTAATACTTCGTTTCAGCTTGGGTCCATATAGACGCTATTTTACCGCTTAAGTCACGCACCGAGTGCGCAGGCACGTCACACGCTGGCTTACTTAGAGCAACACAAGATGTCTTTACCCTGACACAAACATGCATGTGGGAACCCTGGCAAGAGGTCTATTACTTCTCATATTTGAGATGGTTCGAACTGAGCGTGAACAGTTACTCTAGTTCGAAGTATACCTCGTATCGGTGATAGAACCGTACACAACTTTTCCAATTTCTGCATCTCTACAAAATACAACCTCTACCATCTCTCTCTCTTTCCAATTTATGTTTTCTTTGTCGGCCTAATCCTGCAAAATGTGCGACTCGCATGTTTTTCTTCTTACGGGGGTCGGTGATCTTCATCTCTTTAAAATCCAACAATTATCAATTATAATGTTATCACAAACGAAATGATGCCTGATGACTCGATTTGGATCATAATGACTCTTAGCTGCTCTCTGTCAGATTTGACTAAAAACTTAGAGGTTCGATGTCTTAAAACTTCAAATTCAAACCGTTCAAAAGAGATCCTGCGAAGGTCCAAGGTGACAGCCGACGTTTCGGCGCTGCTATCCTGATGCCAATCTTTAGGGGAGGGGGGGAGCACTCTTCTCAATTTTTTTACACTATTTCTGCCACTTTCCTAGATTGTTTGTACGACGAATGCTGTGCCTTTTTCAATCTTCGATAAACAGGGCAAAGAAAAATCAAGATTGATGAAGGTTTTACTAAGATCATGTGACGGGCGGGCTAGTTAGTTATACATCACACAAATAAAGGTAGCGCAAAAAGACGAGGACCAGTTGAAAATACAGACACAAAGGCACACACAAGGACAGCTCTTTTCCGTGTTTGTGTTTTTTACTTGCCCTCGTCTTTTGCGCTACCTTTCTTGTGTGATGAAGGTTTTAATGTACACAAAGTTTAGATACTCCGTAGTTAGTCTTCCACATAATCACTCCGTAGATTTAGGCGCTTATCATGAAGTGGCACACACTTTTGAACGCCCTCCTCAAAGAATGTTGCCACCCATGTTCTCAATCATCAACCATCACGCGTCAACAGGACCGTCTGTCGTCACAGAGGTCTAATTTGTACGGAGGAAACTGCATGAAGTTTCGGGAGAGACAAAGGGACGTCTTTGATTGAGGGGAGTCAGAAAATCTTTGACGACTGACGCTCTTGTTAAACGCTTCATGGAATGGCTGGGAATACAAAGGGTTACGTTCTTTGAGGAGGGCATCCAAAAGTAATTGTGCCACGCCACCTTCTATCGTGACAGTGCTTCTCTTGTGAGGCGAACGGCGTGGACTCGTGCCGCAGCCACGTCCGGTTTGTTTGAAAGTTTACCGCGGTCCTGGGAGGGGTTCGCGCGGCTCGGGGAATAGATTTGCTCATCCCGATGATATCTGACTAGAAATCCTGGAAATGCTACGAAGGTACCCAAATACCGCGGTCAAATTAGTAGGACCACTCCTGCGAACGCGTGGCGTTCGAAATACTCGAGAACAACCAGCATGGCGGATTTGTCTTGATGCAACTTAATCTCTACCCCAGATGTCCGGATGGGCGGCAGCACATGGCTTGGAAAAAGGTATGGGGCATATTCACTGGCCGCCATATTTGAGGTCACTGTTTAGAGCGCATGCTCAGAACGAGCTCACATTAATGGGCTGCCAAGACCGGCAATCTTGATGGTGCATGGTGCACGTTGCAAAGGAACTGTGGTAGCTAAGCCATCAGCACGTACTCAGCTATTAGCGCACACGGATATGGCCGCCAGTGAATACACCCTATGACTTTGTTTCACGTTATGATGTACCGCAAAAAGGCTACAAGCGCGAGCTCCTTGCTCTATACTTCGTTTCAGCTTGGGTCCAGACGAAGCCGATGCTACGAGCGCGAGCGTGTGTCCCTGAACAGTGCTTGCATTGCACGGCGCGCGTGCTTGGCAGGGACGCTGAAAGCCGGAGCTCGCGCTTGTAGCATCGCCTGCGTCTGGACCCAAGCTGAAACGAAGTATGGGGCATCGTCTCGGTGGCTACAAGCTCTCGCGCATTAAGGGCAGCTCCCAACGCATGCGAGCTCGCACTTCTAGCCTGTTCTGCGGTACAACATAAGGTGAAACGGAGTATAGATTGTGTCCAAGTAAAAATATATAGACGCTTTGCAGTAGCTTGTGATTACGTCGGAACTCCGAGATTTAATTAACTTTGATTGAAGGATAGAGGGTAGGCCTCAAGGCAGCTTGCTTTGAGGTCTACCACTGTCCTTCAATCAGAGCCAATCATATATATGTGAGTTCTGACCTCACCAAAATCCATGCAAAAGATGCAGACGACCTTGCGCTCCGCAATGCCATTTTACATACTTTTGTTTCCTTCTCCCAGCATATGTTGGCCTGTGTAGAAGCTCGTTAACGCCCGCTTCACTGACTCGGTATCTAGGCAAGAAGGTCAGCAATAGCGACTGTAATCTGGCGCGTGTGAAAAGCGTCTATTGGTTGATGGTTTGCTTCTCTTGAGTGATCTTGCGCGAGGAATTAGGAGGTCACAAGTTAGCGGTCCTACCCCACTGGCCAAATTTTGAAAGAGAAGGATCCTAGCGTTATATTACAAAATCAGACTAACGTCACGTTGAAAGTTAGAACAAAGCGAAGAAGACAAAGATTAAAAAGAAAGCAAACTCTAACGGCTCGCTGCACTGTAGTCTAGCTACACTCCGTTATAATTAATTGGGGTTGTGTGGATTAGTGCCACTAAATAAGCTACGCTCCAAAGTAACGACGTTTGGCCTTATTGTGTCTTAAGGTCATGGTTGCCAGTTATCTGGAGCTTTATTTGAAATCACAGGAAACGCTTTTCAACCCTCTACAAATGTTGAAACAGTTCGCGACAGAGGAAAGCAATATTACATGACTTTCCTAACACCGAATCTAATGCTGAGGAAGTCGCACTTTGAATCATGACGATCGGCAGTTGCGTCTGCTCTGCATACAAGCCAAAATGGCGGCGCCCACAACAGTGTCGGGGAACGGAGTGCCGATACTCTAAGTGCAACTCATTTAGTGGCTCTAGTGTGGATATTTAGACAGCGTGTAGTTGGTCAGCCATTTCAAAGTTGCAAGGAGTCACTCGCTGTAGGTGAGAAATTTATCCAGTGCAGTACAACCGCAGCCTGGGGTCTTTAATGTGCACCAAGCAGTAATGATACACGACCGCACGCCGCTGGTACGATGCTCATCCAGATCGAAACGGGCAGGGGCGGGGATTGAATCCAGGATCCCTGGGTTCTGCAGCACGAGCTTTCGCTCCACGGGCTCCGAGCTAGTGTGCGTTAGCCCATCCGACAACCAAGCCCCACCCCCCTACACTCCGTTTAACTTTAGAGGGCCCATGAAACGAATTTTGGGTTGGGATAGATCATTTTAGATTGGGATATTACTAATAGCTTATCGTTCAGTGGGCCAAAAGAAAAAATGTAGAAAGTCAAAAGCCTGACTTTCAGTGCGAAAATTTGAAAACACAGTGGTCTATTTCGTACCTCCTCCCCTTTGTGAGCTCTCTGCCTTTTCACTGTGATACATCCGCGGTCCCAAAAGCGGGTCATCGGGTCCAAACGCACGTCACACAAAACCGGACCTCACTTATTCTGTTCACCGCTAAGCTGACATTGTGCTGGAAGCTACGCGCTTGCCGGACCAATCAGCCGCCTCCTTTCATCACCTGACCTCATTCTCTGCACGTGGCTATGCGCGAAGGAGCGTGATCACGTGGCAAGTGTGGCTGGCCCAACGAGCACGTAGCTTCCACAGCACTGTCAGCGTCGGGGCGAACGGGGTGGGGAAAACAACTTTGTCTGAATTTTGAGCGACGGGCTCATCTTCTAGAGGGACAATGGCTCTGTCCCGTTACACAAACCAGATTCCGAGAAAGAGGGCCTCCCTCTTTTCGTCGTCTTGAACTGTTTGGTTGAATGCGCGATTTATGAGTTGAGGAGGAAAGCTAAACAGGAAAAAGTTGGAAAAGCGTTTCATGACCCCTCTAAGTGTGAGCGTAGCAAAAGCTACAAGAGCGAGCTCGGGCTTTCAGCGTTCCTGCCAAGCAGCGCGCTCGTGCAGTGCAAGCGCTGTTCAAGGCCATATGCTCACGCTTGTAGACTGGCCAACGTTAG
>JAZHYW010044830.1:0-11051 GCA_037355805.1 Ixodes ricinus | reverse complement strand
AGGGGCCCTGCAACAACTTTTTGACTGGTTTTTAATTTGCACCGAACCTAAGCGCACTGAACGTAGTAACTTAATGAAACTTTTCTTTTCGCAAAATTCGCTTTATTTTAAAAGTTATAGGCAAATTAGAATTACAAAAACAAGCAAAAAATAACCTCCTTCATGACGTCGTAGGTCCTGGCTTGAGTGGCCGTGAACTAGAGGAGGGATAGTGAGCTCATCGAGCGCTCACGGCTGCCGCACTCCGTGTCGACGGCTCGAGAGGGCGCCACTAAAGCGTGTGTTGGATAGGCTGTATGAAGCGGGCGGCCAGGGCGGCTCGCAATGCATTTGCTGCGCGATTAAAGACTATTTCGGCATAACACTTCATTGGCCACAAACGACAGCAAACACGGGGTAAAGATCAGTACAGAACGGGAGCCACTTCGCGCTGCCATACCGCCAAATGGCCTTTCTACGCTTCGGGACCTTTCTACGCTCGCCGTTCATCGGCGCCTCATCCCACTAGCCCTTTCTAATATGCGCCGCTTTTTCCGCCGCTTGGTGGCAGGTATGTCGATGGGTCATTTCTTGTTTCCGTACTTTATAAACTGCATTTGTTTCTTTTCTGATCTAAAATACTGAACAAAAACTACTTTCATACATAATTGAAACGGTTCGCGACACTTATATTTTGTATCTCGACTAAAAAAAAGCTTTTAGCGGCTCTGACCAGTAGTAAGCCCAGGACCAAAAACGTCACATTTTGCGCGCTTTCGGTACCGCGGGTCGCCCTCGTCGGTGGAGGAGGTTTCCGCGTCGTCCGGTTAAAATATGACGCACTGATATTTAGTTACTCTCTCCGTGCCCGCTGGCTCGCCCGAACCCCAAGAGACGTGGAAACAGCAAAAAAGGTAGACGCTTAAATATGATTGCAGGGCCCCCTTTTAAGCGACGCGGGGCTCGTCACGTTCCGAGCATCTCGTCATCGCTATCTCATTACCAACGAGAGCGGCGTTAGCGGATAACAACGCCGAAGGACCAACCGCGAAACAAAAAAGCGTAAACAGAATGAGTGACGATTCTGCAGTTCGCTGTTGTTCTTGTGGTATACGCATAGAGCGACACGTTTGAACGCAGCCTGCCATGCTGCACCCTCTTGCTCGAGCACGTCCGCCTTCGTATGTACCCGTGCACATATACGCCATCCAAATCCGCAATGATGGGCCGGGATATACCCTTTGGCGCAACATCGCTGTTGGAGGGTCATCATCACTTTCAACCCTAAGGTGTGAATGTTTGTTGGTGTAGACAGGAAAGGGAGCTCCCTCGCGGGTGAATAGACCTGGATGGATGGATGGATTGGACTGTATCCTTTTATTTCGACGGTCTCTTGCGCCACCTTTTTATTTCAACAATGAACTATAATTGGAAACGAGCCACTGCCCGCATTGTCCGCCGAGGCATCGATTGTTACGAGCCGAAGTCCAGTGCCTCGCACATTTCTCGCTTCGTACAATCCACGAGGCGCGCTCGACTGTCGTCAGGCAGGTGGTTCCGATCCCACAATTACGTCACCGAGCTATGCGAAGACGAGACGAGGACAGAAAAAAAGACCCCTTTATCCTCGCAATTTCACCGCGACAAAAGAAGCTTCTGAATGAGTGGTGGTCCGTGCGACTATACTCGGGCCGGACTAGGACCCAGTACGCCATCTGCAAAGTCATGAACATTCCGACCCGATATCGTTTCGTGCACTTCCCCCCCCCGGGGGTAACACCGCGGATACACCGCACACGATATCGTCCCCCCCCCTCCTGCCCGATGTGGTAACACTGCGAATACACCGTATAAACGACATACACTGTCTGAGGTCTGGCTTGTTTGACGTCACGTTTGTCGTAAAACAACTGTTTGCTGAAATGTTCGAAGCACACGTACGCATATGAAGCAAGCATGCTCCGAACGAATGCCCGAGGCGAGTCCACAGATTATTTTATCATCGTGTCCGCGGCAAACACCCGATGTGTACTTTGATCACGTTGCAGCAGTGCGACTACGGTTTTCTGAACGATCGCAGAGATTCGTTGAAAGGCCTCGCTTCTCCGTTACCCTTATACGCAAACGAACTATAATTTAAGAATACTCATTGCTTAAAAGCGCAGTTCAATTGCTGTAATCCTATTATACCACTGCCATTATATACTCCACTTCTAGTGTCATATATGCTGACGGAGTTTGAACTTTCTGCAATGCATAGCTTATTTATGCCGGTCCAGTGGCGGATTCAAGGGGGGCGGTGACGGGGCAACCGCTCCCCCTCAGACCAAGTCGACCTCCTCCCCTCCGAAGGGCAACACGCGGGTGGACCCCCGGTGCACGAGAAAGAACAGGAAATAGTATCCTTACAAATTCCCCCCCCCCCCCCCCCCCCCGCCAAAACGGGAGTTCTGATCCGCCCTGTGCCGGTCGAAGCACGCTAATTTAATTTTTTCCTCTCTCTCACGGACCCGGTAGGTTTTTTTTTTCCCCTTTCTTTGCAGAGTAGTCATTGTAATGCCCAGTACCCCACCAATCTCCTAATTTTCCACCCCACTCAGCGAGCCACCTCAAAATTCGCGACGACAAGTAGTTTTTAAAAACACGATTTTTCATGCACCGACATTTCGTTAATGATTACTTTATGCAAGCACCGATTATTACTTATGCAGAGCGGAAGTTCGTCTGCTCCTTTGCAGGTGTTCTAGTGATGTAAAAATGCCGAGCTCTGATAGGTTCTGCTTGAGGGAGTTTCTGCACTCTAGGTCGTCTGTGCAGTATACTTTCACGCACAATATTGAGAAAGAATCAGCGCAGCTTACGAGAATTAGCACAGTCAATGCCGAAACATATGTTTAGACCAAAAAACGCAGTCTGAGTTGTGACATTAAGCAATGCAAAACGTCACGCTTGCATTGCTTAATGTCACAACTCAGACTGCGTTTTAATCTAAATAGATGTTTCGGCATCGTCATTCGTTGAGTTAATTCTCCGTAAGTTGCGGTGATTGGCTCTCTGTATATTGCGTGGGGAAAGTATACGCACAGACTTTTTTTAAGAGTGGGAATAAAGGCCCGTTCACACTCTTGCGACCGAGTGAGACCGAGTGCAGAAAGAGAGAGACCAGACTGGTTTTTAAGCCGTCTTGCGATCTCTTAGGACCAGCTCCGCTGGACAGCGCATCCGGTCCGCAAAACCGGTCTGGCCTCTCCGGTTGTACTCGGTCGCAAGAGTGTGAACGGCGCCTAAACCTCAAAGCAACCTTGAGGACCCACCTCCTCCACCCCCTCCTTCCCTCTCCCCTCCCTCCCCCCCCCACACACACACTAACCTCCACCCCCTCCTTCCTCTCCCTCCCTCCCCCCCCCCCACACACACACACTACAATCAGAGCCAATCAGAGCTCGGCGTTCTGACATCACCACCACCGTTGCCAAAGAAGCAGACAAACTTCCGCTCCGCATTGATCTCGAAATACAAAAACTTACAAAGAAACGTTTTTTGTTTTGTTTTTTGTAAGAAAACAGAACAAAAGCAATGTTTTGCAAGCGAAAAGAGCGACGCAATAGAATGTACGCGTTCGAAGTGCCTCTACTTGATGATGCCGCTCACGGTGCTGAATGTTGGCGGTGATAGCGGTAGTGAGAACTCATATTGAGGCGAAAGCAAGGAAGAGTGATTTTTATTTTGGAGATAGTAGGAAAAAGGGAAGTTTGATCAGCTGACTGAGTGTATAGAGCTGTAGACGCCCCAACTGGCAAGAAACGCTCTCACTGCAATAACGCGCCACTGCGGTCTGTTGAGGGCTCATTCAAAGTGGTTTTGAAGCTCCAGTCCCACACTCTGGTTGCCAGATTTCCAGCGGTGCTGGCTCTTAGGCCCCCTGTCGACGCTATAACGCCACGCCTGGTCGTGCACCAGCTCTCCCCGCAGTATTACGGAGAAGTTTCATGACCAGTAGCTGACAGGATTAGAACGACGGCGAAGCAAGGTCTTTCGGTTGCTTTACCTCCGCGCGAGCTTCCTGCCAAAGACCTTGGAGAGTAATACAGGAATCTTCGAAGCAGAAATGGGTGATGAAGCAGAAAGCGATCCTGGCGTCAGGAGGTGGACAACTTACTATTTTCACCGGAAATGCAGCAAGTGGGCCTGACTCGATAGACTGTAAAGCTATTATTATTATTATTATTATTATTATTATTGTTTTTGATGGAGCATAGCAGAGCAGTAGCTCGTGATATTGGACGTCTTGGTCTTTTGATGTCAAAATGCAGTGTGTGCTGTATAGACCTGTCAGGATTTGCATAGCGATTTTGTACAATCTCAGTAATTAATTACCTTTCCTGAACTTGGTGACTTATTTGTTTTATTTCTACAAACTCATAGCCTATTTGGCCAAGAACTGCCTATAGCCAATAGTAACCACTTGAATCCATTCATGTTCAGAAATTTATGAATACCACATATTCAATCATAGTCACTATTCTTCATTCGGAAGCGATTTGAAAGCGATTGCGTTAAGAGCAGATGCTAATTGCCAACACATAGCCACAGGAAGCCATTTTCATTCATAAGTATGGAGATAGCAGAAGATTGCGACTAATGAACACTAAAAAGCCATTTGTTGCCAATTCGAGCCAACCAGATCAAGAATGAATGCCTGCAGGCACTACTAGCTAATTCAAGCCAACCACGTCGATAATAGATACCTATAGCCAATAATAGCCAGTTGAAGTCAGTCAAATCTACGAACACACTAATTGCATAAAATGTTAATAATAGCGACTGAGCGAGCCATTTTAAGCCAATTTGACCATGAACGTATTCCAGTAGCCAATACCACCCACTTGAAGTTAGTACCGCCCCTGAAACACCAATGCCTCAGTAGTGGGAATAATAGTTGCAAATAGTCATCTCATAGCCAAGCGAAACTGATCTTGCCAAGAGGTCCCGAAAACCAATATGAGTAACTTGAAGCCAATCTCACCCATAAGAACACGAATAACCAAATATAGTTAAAATTTAGCTAATAAAAGCGACTTGAATGCGATCTAACAGATAAATAGTAAAATAACTGGAAATAATGATTAACAGCCTGAAATAGGCATTTAACTACACTTAGCGTATATATGCAATCAAGTTTACTTGCTTGCAACTTTGTGGAACAGATCAATTAATGCAAAAGTGCCATAACCAAGTGTTTCTTTAATATTAATTGGTAACTATGTATGTTTTTAACGATAGTGTCAGGGTGGAAAACACTGGAGCACATGACTGATATCAATTTAATTTTCGGCACCATGTTGACCACTCCTGGCCAAGAGATGACACCCCTTCTGTGTCTCCCGCCAACCCCACGTATTTTTGGTTCAGTTTCCTGCATCAGTCTTAATGGTATTTGTTCCTACCTTCGAAAACGATTCCGCATCTCGTGAACTTTATGCGTGAATGCTCAACAAAGACGAGACGAAAGGAATGCGGGCTGAAGGTCTGGCACTCTATTTGTAGCTATAATAGAAATTAAAGAATGATATTGGAGACTCCAGCAAAATCGATGCCGCGTAGCGGCAACGCCGAGAAGCTCAAGAGAGGTGGCTCTCTCGACTCCGTCGTCTGCTATCGCTGCTTGGTTCTCGTAGGCAGCAGAGAAACAAACCTCGTTTCTAGTAATTATTCGGATGCTTCAGCCGTGTCATTCTTACGCAGACTAGAAGGAGGTTTCTACCGTCGAAAAATCTTTTTGCTTTCATATATAACGCCGATCTTACGCTGCAGTGCAAGACATTTATGGTGGTCCACGTTCTGAACGACGAAAACGACCTCTTTTCGTCCGCCATTTCGCCTGACCAGGCGCCCCCTATAGTTCGCTGGAGTCGCGAATACGTCGTTGGCTATGGCGAGTCTGCCTTGCGTCATATTTTCATTCAGCCTGCATAAATGACTTATTATCATCGTTATTAATACTAATAAAGGATTACTATTATTATGGCTGGGAGAGACCATCAAAGAATAGACAAGGTAAACATACACACGAAAAGGAACCTTGATAAGGTGCATTCCACTCAGTTGTTCGAACAAAATATGTACATAACAGGGGCAGGCGGTAATTGTCGCTTTGAAACACGTTGTCTGCTTTCTCGGCACAAGGAACAGGCCGTCTAATGGGCTTTTCCCTTGAAAGCGTTCCACGTATGCGTGAAGCAGTCTCAACTGTAATCCATAGGTTGCAGGCACCCATTCACAAGATAGCTCGCCCCATGCCCTGCTCGAGCAAACCTTCAGCGGGTTGTCGCGGTGCATTCGGGGAACTACAGTTCCTACAATGCATGGCGGCAGCGCGGTGGCGTAATGTATGGCGGTACGTGCATCGTGAAACTACTGGCCTGTTTTTGCACAGCTAACCCATTGCCCACAACCTTTTTTTTTCTTTCTTTACTAGTCTTTAAAGCGCTCCCTATCTGGAATCTCTTTCCAACCGTCCGCCTTTTCGACACCCTTCCCAGTCCTCGCTGCTATCAGGCCCAGAAGAGGCAACGTGAGCGCGGCGTGTTTTTGAAGCTTCCTGCTCAGCTTGCACTGCAGCCGGAGAGCGAAAACAAGCGACCGGGGCGCGACCATAGACGACGTCAACAACTTCATCCAGACTGACAGAAGGGTGCTACACGTGCGCTTCGCTTAGGCTGATGACATCTAAACATTTTGTTCTGAAATGCTTTACTTTTTTTTGTTTGTTTATTGCTCGGGTCCGCGTGAAAGAGCGTCTCCCGGCAAGCTCTCATAGCGTTGACTGTGCTACGGGGGCATTTTGTTTCCTGTTATTTGTTTGTATTTTGCCCGTGATGGCGGGCTGTTGGGTTCGCGTACAACAAAGAATGTTGGAAACCTAAACTAGGCGCATAAGTGCACCCTAAACATGAGACACCAAGCCATTTGTACAGCTTGATGCATTTTTTACAAATATTTCACGGCGCGTGTACCAAGAGTATGCTTTATAACGATAGCTCTTCATTGCAAAGTAGAAAGAAAAATCATAATAAAAAATTTACACACTAATTTGTCTAAATTGGATTTCATTAATTTTAATCAGATTTATATGATTTTAATCATAATGATTTTAGTTAAATCACTGAAGTTTGAAAATAGTGACCCTTTATTATTACAGGTATTTTTAAACAGGGCAGGTTGATTGATCAACCCATCCGATCACTGATAATAATGCAGAAGAAAGAATTATTGTAGATTTAAAGTACACTTTAGTTAACAACTTTTATTAATGTAACCTCATCCATACTACTACAAAAGCACCTCGATGTTTTTAGTTAGCTTTTTTCCCGCCTCTGATTTTCTTACAAAAACACATTTTTAGTTTTAACATGAAAACATTCTTTATTAGGTGTTCGGCCTTCTGTGAAGCTCCGATAAAAGCGTGGTTGCGAGGCTCGACACTGATTGGTTGACGGGTGGGGGATGAGGAGCGAGTGTGATCGACGCTCATTGGTTAGCAGGGAGGCCATGTGACCAGAGGGGTAGGCGAGGAGGAGTGAGGTAGGTGAGGAGGAGCTCGACCACCTGTGCGCATTGAAGGAGAGGAGCTCGAGAGTATGTGCAAGGCTCTGGAAGATCGCCAGGTTTATCAGCCCGATTAGTGGTGGTACCGCTTCATCCTACACACAACAATCAAGTGTACACATGATAAGCGTTAAAGTACCCGACGAAGAGCGCCGTGAAAGTAGGCGTCTGGAAACTCAGAATATCGCTAGAAGTTCGCGATGTGTGGCATCACAAACGTCTAGCTGGGCATCGTGCGGCATACGCTTCACGTATGCCACAGAATTGTCTGACAATTAGCCATAAACATTTGGTATTTCTTTTCACATTCCGATGTGCTTGCGCATAAGCATGACAACTGAAGAAAGAAGTGGAAGGTAGAAAGAAAAGCTCAAGCTTAGAAGGGAAACGTAAAATTCTTTTTGCTCGTGTTCAGCGTAATACAAATCTTTTTCTCTTGCGTGATGATTTTTTAAATTGCATGATAAAGTAATTGCACATAAAAAACATCAAATGATAGACAAACGGTAAATAAAAACTTGTTTGAGTTCGCTATTTTTTTTTGCGGGAAAGGTTCGATTTAAACAATCTTAGTAAAACTGGTCCGGTTTAAAGCACGATTTAAAAAAATGCATCTCAATCATGGGCACTAACACGTCAATATCATATATATATATATATATATATATATATATATATATATATATATATATACAGGGTGTTTCACGAAAGGTGGACAAATTCGATATTGCGAAAACTACGCGTCGCAACAAAAAAAGGCTTGTGTCTTTTTGGTCCTGGGCCAGGGCCCTTTTTCGGAAAATTATTAAAGTCCGAGATAATTAGATTGTTAATTATTTTTCCGTAATTAACTTTTTAATATTATGTTTAAGGGCATAGTTTCAATTAGAAAATTGCTCAGCGTCATCGAAAACCACTAAATCAACAAACTGCGGAACGATAGAAGGCACGCGCAGCGTTTTACGGCTTTCTGAAAAACCGTACAAATTCGACAGGTTTTTAAGTTTCGGTTTGTTATCGGAGCGCATCTCAGCCCCGGCGGCACCGCGCCCCGTGGAGAGATAGCGCAACCAGCCTCTGCTGCGTCGCGCGATGACAGCGCAGCAGAGGTTGGATGCACTATCTCTCCACGGGGCGCGCTGCCGCCGGGGCTGAGATGCGCTCCGATAACAAACCGAAACTTAAAACCCGTCGAATTCGTACGGTTTTTCAGAAAACCGTAAATGCTTCGCGTGCCTTCTATCGTTCTGCAATTTGTTGATTTAGTGTTTTTGATGATGCTGAGCGAATTTTCTAATTGAAACCATGCCCTTAAACCCAATATTAAAAAAGTTAATTACGCAAAAATAATTAACAATATAATTATCTCGGACTTTAATAATTTTCTTAAATAGGCCCCTGGCCTAGGTCCAAAACGACACACGCCTTTTTTTATACGAGTTTCGCATATGTATTTGTCATATATATAATATATATATATATATATATATATAGATATATATATATATTTTTTTTTTTTTATTATTCCAAACGATTGAAAACGATGCCTGGACATTAGCCTCAAGATTCGAAACTTGGGAATTCAGTATTTTTGAAGTAAAAAAAAATTCCAAATGCCGAATTTGAAGTTCCCGCGCGATCCGCGCCAGAGCAGTGACGTCAAATATTGAGCCGTCCTCGCGAGGTCGAGTTTCTCTGACGCTCCGAACCGCCGCCGCACCGAAGTATCGTGTCTCGCCGGCGTGCCGCGAACAATCGGTTTCCTCGGTGCGTCGCCCACGGTGGAAGGTGCTGCGATCGCGAGCAGACGACGCTTGACTTTCGAGTTTGAAGTTCTTTTAAGGCCCTTTCAGCGATCTCAAATTCTTTGAAACGGTGTGAGGTCGAAGAGAACGCGCAGTGGACTTTTGTGAGCGCATTGAGGGGCCACATCGCGCCGGTTCTGCGTGAAAGGCTGCCCCGGCGGAGTCACAACCGAAACTACGATACACAGACACACAAACCCAGTTGTTTTGACCGTTTGACGATATCCTTTTCCGAAGTCAGAGAGTTCGTCGGGCACCTAAAATGACCACTTTGTCTGATTCCCCAACTCACCGATCATCCTCTGCTACATGCGTCGAGCGCCGCCATGTTTTCCGAGGAGGATAAAAAGCCAGGAATTGCGACATAACACCGGACTCCGATTTTCGGTATTTCGACAAGAAGGGCTTTAGTGCGTTCGGAATGGCGTTAAAAAACAGTGTTTCACGAATGCCGTTATTAAATGCTATAGAAAATGTAGCCTACAAAGCTTCTAAATTGCATGATATTTGACGTCACAAATCAAAAGAAGCCGAGGAGTGAGCGAGGAGAAGAGACGCCAACAACTAAAAAGGGCGCGCGCGCGATGGGAAATTTTTTTTGCGTTGCGGTATTTTTGCGTGTCATGACTACAATTTCTATCGTTTTAGACGACAAAAAAAAAAAAACGACCGTTGGGGTGTCGAGTTACTCCCTTTAAGTCAATTCTATTCTTGTTTTTCCACCCTGGTTGATAGGAGTTTAAATGAGATCGGTCAGAAACTCTTTACAACGATACTGGACACTCTGCCGACGTCTTTTTGCACACGCATGGTATTCTTATAGGCTATGCGTTATCGGATGCATCGGTACGATCCACTAAAAGTTTCCTATTGGCGGGTAATGTCCGCAGCGGATACCGTGTCTGTTTCTGGAAACGTGCTCTTGTATCCGGCTAAACTTTGGCGGGAAAATGCCATCCACTAGGTGTAGCGGCTAATCATAGTGTCGTTACATTGCGACGTCCCAGCGTAACATGACGTCATGCCACGTGCCGTCATAAATTTTCCGGCGGACAGACTTTCTGCTAAATTTAGATGAAAAAAATTTGTCTCCAAATTTAGCGCGGACATTTCTCCCCTAAATTTAGCGTCACGCGACGTCGAGGTACCAGCGTGACTTCAAAGTGCAATGTCATGTCCTGCGCCACAATTTCACACGGGCAACGTCCGCTAAATGTGGACGCGACGTGCAACTGTGCGGAGGTGCGTCGGGCCTCCAGCGGTTGGCGCACCATTTCCAGGACGCAGATAGAAACCGGGAGTATGTCTTGTTCCGTGTCCCCCCTACTGTTTCCTGGTTTTACCTCTCGATTCAGTGGGCAGAAGAAACACTTGGTTTGATTAGCGCACTGGAAAGCTGCTGTTGGTTTCGAGCACCGCGACACTCAGATTCAGCCATTAGAGTTCAAGGATTCCAGCCTGAGTGAACCCTCTCAGCGTCTGTTGGTTACGAGGGCTGCGTCAGTGTTCGGCGAGTAACTCGGCATCCAATCACAAGCTTCTGATGCTTCACGAATGGCACTCGCCAATGTTGCCTGATGGGATTTTGAGAATGGCCTATTCGCTCGCATGGACAAGGATCGGAGCCTGGTCAATAAATTTTACCAGCAGTCTATAAAA
>JAZHYW010044828.1:0-11605 GCA_037355805.1 Ixodes ricinus | reverse complement strand
AAGCCCTGGCTGCACTCTGTCACCCAAGAAGACCAAACACTTCCGGATTCTCACTTAACCCTGAGGTTACATGTACACGCTTTCAGACAATAAAACACTACCCGCTTCCCAGAAAGCACTTCGTGCTTTCTGTCTTTTGTCTAATTTTTAATTGTTTCCTGTGACAATGAGAGGGGTTATCGTTTCTTGGAGGCTTTCCTCTCGAAGCAGGATGTGTTAACGATGGAACTTATCTCGTCACTGGACTCTCTAGTATAAAAAAACAAAGAATTATGTGAAGTTGTATATACAATTTAAAATAAATGGCAAAAAAAGAATTACAGGCTGTAACGGCGTACGATGAAAAGGCCTTCGATGAAACGGCTTCTATGAAATGGCGTTCGATCAAACGGCGTTCGATGAGCGGTGTTCGATGAAGCGTTGTTCAATGAAACGGCGTTTGATGAAATGTCCGGACCCACAGAAGACAACTCCTACTCGACGCGTTTTTTTATCTCTGTTTTTGACATATTTGTATATGCATTGCTCTTTTTTCTCGTAGACGTAGTGACCGGTCATACAAAAAAAAAATCGTGTTCTCTTGTCGGTTATTCTCCCCTTCATATTGTGTTCTGTATTGTTGATACTGCTATGATTTATGCTGTTAAATTGCCTGCTATAATCGCTCCAATTTTCGTATTATATTCGTTTTTTAAAGTCACGAGTAATTAAAGTAATCGGTTACCAATATTTGTAACGAAATCACATTACACATTTCTCCCTAAAAATGAAACGTGGCAATTACAAAATCACTTCAAAAAGTAACGGATTACAAGTATTCGTTACTTGTAATGGATTACTTCCCAAGTGTTGGTAAACTGGAGTCGTTTTTAACTTGAAGAGCAACTACCGGTATTTCCAGGAAGAGGAAGTTGGATTCCTGCATTTGCGGGTCCAGAAAAGACCAACTCGTTAGAGGCCAGTATTTAAATGAATGTTTAATTCTGACCGCTTTTGCATGTTTTGGAGGTCAGTGCAGAGTTGGTAATTATTGTGTCTAGATTTTGTAATTTTCCTTAGTTGTATTTTATAGAGCGTAGACATAATTTCCAATGTTTACAACCTGTCTTACCTGGAACACGTTTTGTCAGAACCGACAAACGAAACCTAAATAAACAAGCAAAAGGCGTTCGTGACTGCAGGCGCCAATACACATTTGCTCTATATCCTGTATGCCATTGTTAAATTACTATATGTATTAAGATACGAGAAACAAATTTACGGAGCAATAATAAAAGTGTAAGTTCGACTTCTGAACCCAACACTTAAAGGGCAACTCCACTCCATTTTTACAATTTCTGGGTTATGATCTGTTTAGTCGAAGTCGGCGACCCTGAATCACGAGATATAATTTGTTTTCGGTAGTGTGTATAGTTTTGTAGATATCGCGAATCCAAGTATTGTTCTGGCGGCACGGCGAAACCGAAAATACCGGCTGAAGCACCTTGGCAACACTGATATTAGTGGCGCGTCGTCGGCATGACCTAGTTCTCATCCCGCGCTTCTGAGCCTAAGCACATACAATGTCGGTACAGTCGCACGTGGAGTTTCAAAACAGAAGGTAAGTTGCAGGTTTTCTTTTTTTACCGCTTCACTTTGTTAATATGCACCAAATGTAGTAAGTTTTAGTATGTATTTATGAATTTGCCGGCCGAAAAGCGAATCCGACTGCTATAAATATGACGCGGTCAGTGCCGGCGCAGCGTGACTGTATTTGTTTCTTGCTCGCAGACCGAGAGAAAAAGAAATAATGCGATATAGATGGACAGATGTATCCACAAGCGGTGTAAGTTGTCAAAGCTAAGGTGCCTTTATGTGCAAGCTAGTTAGATCAGCCGCGACCTGCTGCGTCCGGCCGATCGTGCTGGAGCAGCCGAAGGACGGTACACGGACAGCGACGGCACCGCATCGTTCTTCAAAGACGCAAGTTTCGTGGAGAAACCCGCAACGGTCAGCAGCCGCAGATCCTGTGTGTAGGTGTCTGACGTAAAGTGCTGGGAGCAGAGCTTCGCGTTGGAGCTCGGAGTCGACGGTCTTCCCAAGTCTATCCGACGAACGGCACCGACCCACACCTTGTGCCCCTTCCGATCTCTTGGGAACTGGTGGAACCGCAGCTCCGGGTTGCGCACCGGATTGTTGGTGCAACCCACAGCACTACATACAAGTCGTGCTCGACATTGCCCGACGCGAGACCGGTGGGTCTCTCCGGCTCCACGACACGCGCGTGAGCAAGCAGCACCGCTTCGCTCTCTTCCGCGCTGTCGCGTAAGCAATGCTGGAGTTAAATGAGCTGCCCGGACGCTAATAAGGATAGGAGAACACAGAATAACGTGGTAAGCACCTCTTGCCGTCAGCAATATCGCAGAATGCCACGGGAAACGAAGCGTCCGCGGCGTCCGTACAAGAGCGTAGGACTAAACCTATGTCATTGCCCAGTATAGCTACACTAGCTTACCCGGTGCCAGCGTTGCTCACCCGATTTCGGACCGCTAACCGAGCCGGCAGAAAATTTTTAATGTTGGTTTTAATTTGTAATGCGGCTTCGGATTGACGTGATATTTTGGGTATGACCGTATTTTGACCCCTAATGCGATATCAATCATTTCGGTAGGGTCGACTTTTTGAGTGGAGTTGACCTTTAAAGAAACAGATTCACGAACGTCGTATTTGTTGTCTAAATGAAGGTGCGTACTTCATTTCTGTTTTTTACATAATTGCCTCAGGACTGTAAACAACGTGTAATTTTCTTCGGCGTAACCCGTACTGATAATCCTCCGACTTGTGTGCAACCAATTCTGGTATGGAGCCAGTTTTCAAAGCCTAGTTCGATTGCTATCATTGTTCACTAAATATTTTTAGCGAATAAATTGAAGTTACGAGGCAATATTTAGAAAATGTACGGATCGTGCCACAATAAAGCTACAGCTATAATAAAGTAACAAGTACACAAAAAGATGCAACTAGTTGCACTTATTGGATTCAGAGTGTGCGGCTTTAAGCTTCATGTGGCGTGCGAACTTTATGTGCTCTCCAGATCGTGCTGCGACTCTCTGTGGTCCAATTTCAGCGTCGTGCGGCACTATTCGCACACAAGACAAACATCGTTTTCACTACAACTTCCGTCAGGACACATTTCAGAATCACAATGTTCGAGGACATAATCTTCAAGGCGCTTCTTTTTCCTTCCCATTCTGACGACGTGACCGTCCTAGGTGATGACGGTACAGCAACCAGAGGAATAGCAAAAAAATCCATTGTATTTATGTTCTCTACCAGAGAGAAGTTTGAGAGAGGGTGTTAAGAAAGGTATTAACGGCTTTCTCGGACGTCCTCTGAAGTGCATGAAACAAAAAATCTTACATTAGCCCACACCCCAACTCTTTTTTTTTTTTTAGGACCAGGAACTTGATACATTACGCCCGATGACAGAGAGATACAGATGTCCCGCGAAGTACAACCCAAGACCTCCTTTGTTGCATGTTGAACCTTGGAAGAGGGCACAGAAATGTCGGACCTTGCAACGCCCTTTCTCCCCTCCCCCCCCCTCCCCAGGCACACCTCGTCGCGGTCCTAAAAAACTGACCTTTTCCGGTTAAAACGTAATTTTTAGAAAATGGATTCGGCGTAGTTATATCGGTTTTTATAGGTTTAAACCGAAAATTTCGAACCCTATTTAAATGTCATACTCTATAAAGTCTCTATACTCTAGAAAAATCATTTTGTCTTACCGTCGATCGTGCCCTGCCCGCCTGATGTGTCGGCTAATTCGAAGCAAACTAGTCCAAATCCTCATAGTTGTAGGACAACGAGAAGTGCTGTCCATGCAGCTGGTCGCTGTCGGTTATCTCTGTCTTTCCCTTTAATAAATAATGGGAAAAAACATCGCTCACCAACACAACAATACCAGTTTATTCCGACCCGTGCAACCTTCGGCACGAGCGCTTGTTTATAGTACGGTTGGTTACGCTCTAGCTCGAGAAAAACTTCTGACCGAACCTTGTATGTTATGTTTTTTTCTATGTTATGTTTCTTGCAGACTTTGGAAGTGATCCGTTACAAGTGACGGATTACTTGTAATCCTTTACTTTTTCAAGTAATTTTGCAATTGCCACGGTACACTTTTGTGGCAGTAAGTTGTAATAATAACTTTGCTAAAAAGATATTGGCAATGGTTTACTTTAATTTCTCGTTACTAAAAACAAATTGTTTGAATGTAATGCAGGAACCGTTCAAAAATATAAAACTTCTGGAACACAAGAATAACAAAATAAAAACTATTTTTTGTAGACCGGTCACTAGAACTAGTAGGAAATTCCCGCAAGTATACACAAGTATGGGAAAAACAAAATATCAAGAAAACAACGCCGAGTAAGCTCTGCATGTTTTCATCGCCTTCCATCATGTTTTTCTTTTTCTCTCGAGCAAAACATAACCCGTCGTGTTTTTGGGTTTTTTTTTACACCTTTTACACAGCTTAAAATGCCCGTTTCAAAACGGAGCTTACGTAGATCGGTTCCTACCCCTCGAATATCCTAGCGGAGGTAGGCGCTGCTACAGAGCATGTGTGCCGCTAGCTTTACCTACAGAAACTCCAGGCATCGTTTCCCGTTGCTGTAAGCTTGCCGGATGGTGGGTGCGGTTGCAGCTTTCGTTGCCTTGTCAGCTCGCAGGTAAACGTAGTGCACCCACATTTACTTTCTTAAACACAACATTTTATTTATACAGTAACTACCACATGCCTGCGTATGAGAAACAAAAATCAGCATTGCAGAATGTTTTTGAAATCATCAAAAACATTTATTATTTTCTTGATAAGTGCACGGGAAAGGTAAAGCGAAAGTAGTTTGGAATGCATTGAGTCAAATAATCCGTTTCGGTTCAGCGAAAGTAATTTGTAATTGTAATCCATTAAATCTGAGGCTTGGTACTTTGTAATTGTAATCCATTAAATTTGAGGCTTGGTACTTTGTAATTGTAATTCATTACATTTTGCAACTAACGAGCACAAGTCTGCTGTTGTTGTTGCTTTTTTTGCTATAGCGTATTTGCGTGCTGTAAAGTCCCTTGATAAAATTCACGCTTTAAGTACCGCCAAGCAATGCTGTCGAAACGCGCAAGACACGTCTTACGAGCGGGTGCTCCGCCGCCATTCACTTGCAAACGCAACTAATTTAAGTGCTGCTACCGTGGCTAGAAGGGGAGGTGTTAGAAAAGCGCAACTTCTACCGCGTGCGGTATGGCGCTAGATTATTACGACGGCAATAAGTGGCACCCTCGCTCACGGACTCGGATATGTAGAGAGCCTAAAGTAAGAGTGTTTTTAACTGCTCGCCCGCAGTTACGCATTCAGGGACGTCATTTTATTGAAAAGGTTTGCTCTTGGTCTATTGGGCTAAGCGATTTTTTTTTCTTCAACGTAACTCCGGTTATAAACAGTACTGGAAATTACTTGAATATTGTACGCGAGGACTAAAATAACACTTCTTTGAACGCCATTTTTGATCCGATAGGCTAAGTAGTTTTCAAAGCGAAAAAGGGTATAATCCGTAATGTCAAACGCCGTCCTTAGATTGGGAACTCTCTCCATGTTCAGAGTTGAACGTGCACACTTACCTGAGGCTCTCTACTAAGGTGTAAATTCCACCGCCGCTAGAAGTGCTCGTTTGTGGTGATCTTTTTGGAAAAATTGCTCATTTCGTCGTGACTACCGCGATGGCAAAACGGCAAACACACTCCTTCGTTCCCGGATGCACCACGGGGTTCGTTTTGCGAGAAGGAAAGAGAAGAAAAGCCTCCCTCTTCGCCGTTCCTGACCACGACGACAAAAGCGTCGGCAGGCTTCTTCTTGTGTTACGTAAACTGCATACATGTCCAAAAACAACATAGTGTTTTGAGTAGCCCATACAGTATGAGATTCTTATTCGTGGATCAAAAAAGCACCCGAATGTCAGCGGACGCGAGCGGGCGACGCATTTTCAGTGTCGACTGCAGCGCCACCGCTGTATCTTGAATGGCTGCTCGTTCTCTCGCTCGCCGATTCTGACACCTTACTTTCTAGCCACCGTAGTGGTGCGCCGCCATTCGCTTCCAAGGGCCGCTTGCAACGCGGGACTCCTGCACTGGCGCATTTGCCGCTATTTGACAGACAAACGCAAGCACATCGAGGGACTTTATTGTGTTGTTGCGAATATCGCCCCCTTCGTTGGAGTTTGTTTTTAGTCAAATCAAATAGTTGTGTGTATGTCTATACAACCGGAAGTTAGTCTGCAGTGCCTCAGTGGGCGTCTGGTGTCTTAGCTGTAGATGAAAAATTTAGCCAGCGCGGTACAATCGCCAAGCTGGGATATTTAACGTGCACCACGCAGCAGTGATACACGACCGCACGCCGGTACGATGCTTATCCAGATCGATACGGGCAGGGGTGGGGATTGAGCCCAGGATCCCTGAGTTCTGCAGCGCAAGCTTAGGCTCCACGTGCTCCGGGCTGGAGTGCGCTAGCCCACTCGGCCACCAATCCCCGTTTTTGTTGCCGACTTGTGCACGTTTAATATTGCTTTACTTCCATCTCAATCGACCTCGGACCAAAACATTCTGCGACATGTATTTCCCTTCACTTGGAAAAGAGCCAGGCTCTGCTGGAAAACACACACGTAGAAACATTTGTGAGCACACAAATTTCACAAACGTAGAAACGTAGAAACATTTGTGAGCACACAAATGTTTCTACGTTGTTCGCTTAACAAAATCTCGAATGCCTACTAATATGTATTCCACATAGCTTAATCATATAAGATCAGTTAACAAATGCATGAAGAAACAAACATCACTGCACTAAGTGTGGCTCAAGGAAAAACAGTCTGTTGAATACACAACACCTTCCTCGACGTTCAAATGCGAGAGCAATTTTTTTTCGGCAGTCCCCCTCGGGGAAAGTTCTATTTTGTAACACGAGAATAATGCGCATGCCCGGGAAAGTGTCACGTAGAAAAACCCAGGACAAATAAAAAAACAACTCCACCGCAATCCTTGCACTTCCTTCGGTATTTTTGTTTTTCTTTTTACTACGCGTATTTGAACTCTGAGATATCAAGCGTTATCTTTTGCGCAGAATGGAAGTCAACGTACGCAATTTGAACAAAAATAAACACGATGCTCCGTTCTACACTTTAAAAAAGGGAGGAGAAAGGGAGGAAAAAACGGTGTTCCTCCCTGTCGGGGATGGAAGAGGAAATTGCCCCCGTTCCTCCCTTTCACCGACCAACGCGCTGCGTCACCTGGTGGCACTTGAAAAAGGGACGAAAATGCCTCCTCCATATTTGCGGCGCCAGGGGCGGTGGAATGGCCGCTGTCGCCGCGAACATGTTCAATGGCGGTGACTGCAACTTGAGGGCTTTGTTGCCGTCACCTAGAGCTATTCCACTTACTGCCAATGCGCGGTGCTAGCGTAGGAAAAACGGAGCTGCGGAGGCTATAGTAGGTTACAAGTCAAGAAGGTAGCGGCAAATGCCCCTCAAAGGGAATCATATATCCCTCCGCCACCTCCCCATCCAATAGCGTCCCATCGTTTCCGTGACGTCGCGGCCAACGCGGGAGAGGGGTTTGCCTTGCTTTGAATATTTGCTTTATCTTTCGACCTTGACTTAGCGTTGTGGAAGCCACGAGAGGGAGATTAGAAGTCGTTTTTGTTTCCGATGGAAACAAAAACGACTTTGAGAGATAGCTTCCCCTTCCGATGGATACAAAGGCCACTTTCAGGGGCTCGGTTTCCTCTGCGATGAATACAAAGGTCGCTTTCTTAAAAGGGGGGGGGGGGGGTCGGAGACAAGTTGGCATCACACTGTAGCCATTATCTGTTCATTGAAGCGGAACAAGGGGTGTTTCCAGGGGGTCTAGGAGAACTCGTCACAAGCCCGGTCGTCACAGGCCAACTGGTCATAGGTGAACTCGTCAAAGAGGCCAACTCGTCACAGGGCATCTCGTACGAGGAATTCTCGTCACGTCGGAATAATCGTCACAAGGAACACTCGTGTCACGGCGTGGAGTTTGACTGTAGAACTACGAATTTACTTCTGTTTATTCCTACACCACAGGCGCAGCGTGTAACTTTGAAAAATAACTGGTTGGATGAACTTTCGCGCGACAACCATATTTTTGTCATTGTCATATAATATTATATGATAATTTTCACATTAAATATAATCACAGTTGTAGTTATACAAACTTACCATTGGTACACTTGCAAAGATACGTATGCGGTAAACTTGTAACGCTAGATCGTATTCCTAGGGCTAGAAGGGACATTCGAATACACATTTCAAAGAACAAAGCGTAGTTTTTATTCACATTTTGCAGACAACCCAAATGAAACGCTTCAGACCGAGAAGCGGATGTTCCTTGCAATATTTCGTAGCGTGTCGACTGCAGAGCTGCTTGTGTGATCTTCAAGAATTCTCGAGATGCGCTCGTTCACTTCTCGGTACTTCCGTGCAAGACGTGGTGGCTGTTGCCCTACATCTAACTGTGCCATCTTCAACTCTTGGAGTGCTTGCTCGTCCTTCAGACACTTGAAGAAAGCCCATAGGTTCGGCAGGCAACAGTCGACATTGGACTGAAACAACAAAGAGGACAACGACAGGTTAACTTAAACACTTGGAAGTCATGCCGGCTGCGATGAATAAGGAAGATATTGCTTTGCTGACTAAACCACTGACCTGGAAGCCCCGATGCCAGGCTTCAACGGAGTTGTTCGTACGTCGCAAATTCTGCAACATGGCATCGTGCACCGACCAAAGGCTTGTAGAAAACATGGCAGCCTGGACACCATTACGTCTTCTGCGACCGATGTAGGTATCCTCGAAGTACATAGCTAAATCTGTGGCCTCAGTGGGGAAAACTTCTAGAAGCCCGTCGAACGCATCCGGGATTTTGGCGGGAGGGAGGAACGCTAATGCGGGCAGCATTCGCATCTAGAAGAGAAGACAAAACAAATTACCGTACTTGAAGAGAGTTAATCTGTTGGATTTTACTTTAACGAGGAACTGTCTCTCAGCTTAATGTTATAACGGAAAGCAGTAATCTGGAAATATATTCAAGGATAAATTTGTGAGCTATCAAATGAGCATTCTGCTTTGACTGCAGAGTTTTACATGTTGTGGTTCTGTGAAGACTCACTTTAAAATGAAATAAACGAAATCCAATCACCTGAACCGCAAACTCTTTGTCACTGCCGTAGCGTGCCTGGAATCCCAACTTGCACAACCTCCGGTAAACGGACTGGCACAGGTGAAAAAAACATCCCTGAATCTTCGCCTGGGGAAATATCCTGGAACGGGTCGTGATCACCGCCGCCTCGAAGTCACAGTAAATGGCCTCGGCCGCCACGCTAGACAGGAGGCTGGACAGCACGGAGAAGAGTCTGAAAAAAAGCATTAAAGAAATTGGTGATATACTCGACTTTCGCTATTTTGTATGGGAACTTACCGCCGGTAGGTTACTTCTTGCTTGTCCGGTAGCAACGCGTACGCAAGAGGGATCACTGCCCCACGGTACAGCCCGTGCACTGTATACACCTGATAAAACAGCGACGGTGTCACCTTGAACGTTCCGTCCATGAACCAAGCCTTGACAGTGGAAAGCCGCTCAAAGTTTTTCGGTGTGCCGAAAACGAGAATGCGCTCTTGGTCGCCAACACCGCTGTCGTGAGCAAGGAAGGGTTCGTCTTGGACTCCGGACACCTGTAAAACATATTGTCGCAAATGGCAATTCATGATGCGGAGAATAATTGACAAACTAAACATTTAATGTAAGCCGAACTAGAGCCGAAAAAAAAAAGAACTAGAGTTGTAGTTGTCGACGTAGGCTTAACTTCAGGGTCGAGCAAGACTGGCACCGCACAGCCAATTTTGTAGCGGCATCAATGGCGCATTCACACTCACCTGGAAGCGGATCCGCGTTCGCAAAGCGGTTGCGAACGCGGTTGTATAAAGATCCAGTACAATTACACGCCCATTGATGATTTTCAAATGCGCGTGAAATTGTACTGGATCTTTATACAACCGTGTTCGCAACCGCTTTGCGAACGCGGATCCGCTTCCAGTGTGAATGCGCCGTAATTCCTTTCTTGAAACCTTTAGCCTTATAAACAGTTCCGAAAAATAGATTTTTGCAGGCGCCATCTTGCGAGTTCGTGCGTACGGCGCATGCTTTCCTCGCGTTTTCAAGCAACGCACATGCGCGTGCTGGGTTATGCGAATCGCACGCAGGACTGTAGAGTGTTACGAAAATGCACTCAAAGGTAGGAAAGCGCGTGCTCGTGCACTTTGAGCGCCGAATGAAGATGCCCACGCGCGCATGCACAGGTCAGCGGTCAGTGTGCATGAGAGCGCGTGTTCCTATTTCTGACTATTTCCATAACACGCACTACCTTTGGCTGCATTGCTACAGGAAACTCAGGGATCCTGGGTTCAATCCCCACCCTGCCCGTTTCGATCTGGATGAGCATCGTTCCGGCGTGCGGTCGTGTATCACTACTGCGTGATGCACGTTAAAGACCCCAGGCTAGCGGTTTACCGCACTGGCTAAATTGCTCATCTACAGCTGGGAGACTCGTCGCCCGTCGAGGCAGACCAAGTTCTAGGCTGTATAAACATACACACAGCCCAATTTGTTTTTGCTACAGGAAGTTTACCCTGAGTATAGACCAGTATAGAGCAAAATAATAAAGCAGGTGCCACGTATGCTATTGTTATATGCGTGAGAGCCATATGCACTGTCCAACCTCCCACACACCCGGCAGTAAAGAAAGCATTGGCTAAATCTAAGTGCGAGCGAAGCCGAAGCTACAAGTACAAGCGTGTTGCCTTAAGCGACGCTTTAACTATACACGAGCGCGCGTACTTAACAGACCCTACAAAAGCACTACGCTTGCTCTTGCAGCTTCGTCTTCACACGGACGTGTGATGAAACGATGTAAAGTTCAATAGAACATGGTGATATAAATATTTCTTGACTTACCTTGTATTCCTCTGGTATGACGATTTCTTCACGCAGCTTCGGGAGCACATACGGGTTTTGACGTTTTTGCCTCTGCTTGCGAATAGTGCGCTCAGTGTGCTGGGCGAGAGGCATCTGGAAGGCTGTGTGCTCACTTACTGAGGCGGCAGCATCAAGCAGGATTCGGTAGGGGATCGCTTCCGTTCTCTTAAATAAAAATATATTATTAGCTTGAACACAATTATAAGAAACGAGTGAAAACTGCACGATCTCACTATTCAACCTAAAAGAAAACAATAAAATATCTTACCGGCTTTTCTCTTCATGTCCCGGCGCGTTTTCAGAAGATTAGCTCAATGGGATCTCCGGCATGAGTGTGTGTCCCATCTCGGCCATTACAATGCTTATGGACTCGTCAGTCGTGAGTTTCGCTTTACAGAGTTTTCTATCTCTACAGGCTCAATCAATAAAGGCTCCGAACTGCATTTTCTACTTCAGAAGTATACGAGAATATCCTTGGTACAGCAGCATCAGCGCCCCAGGCTGAGTTTTGTGACTTCCATACCTGTACCTA
>JAZHYW010044827.1:0-73650 GCA_037355805.1 Ixodes ricinus | reverse complement strand
TACATCTTACCTAGAACGAGCAACACGGTTCTCGAATTTGCCGTCTGAATTGAAGAATGAATAGACGCGGCGTCCCAGGATAAAACTCCCCGCGCTTCATGCAGTACGCTATTTACCGTTGGGCCCAGCGCCGTCAATTTGCTGTGCCGTTATCACTTGTCTGGATTAATGCAACGTATTAGAATCGTTCACAACAGGAGACCACAAGCGCAGACCATACGGGCGGGCGCAATGCTCATTTAGAGACGCAGCCTTGAATTTCCATGGCACGCCTGGCGTAGCAAAAAATAATGATGTTTAAGATTTCTCTGATGGAATAAAAACGTGCTCAGTATTCCTTCCTGCGCCAGCACTTGCGTCACATAACATACATTAAAACCTTTGATAGACGCGTCTTTTATCGCAAAGCAGAAAGGCATTAAATTGTTCTGCGGCAGGTTTACCGTGTTCCTATTGTTCACTCAAAATGTCACAAAATTTCATTGAAGCTAATTTCATACAGAGCCGTATATAACGTTTTCTTTGTTCTGCGTTGCGAAATCTGATACCAACGTTTTCGTCTTGATGTATTTGGTTAATACTCACCGATATAGTCCGTGTAAATTGTTTAGCAGTTCAAGTTGGTCATAAGATACGCACAACGAAATATTGTCATAATAGCAGTTAAATGAGCCAGTAATCGTGCACTTTTAAATTTATAGTACCTGTACATATTGTAATTTTATACTTATTAGTTCGTTTCAATTGGGCAATTATATTAATTTTTTTCAACTACGTATTAGAGCGTCTCTAGTTTGCCGAGCAAAAACGGCCTAGATAGCCAGTGGAGGCCGCCGCCGTCACCACGCCGCCGAAGGCGTCGTCGTTCGAGAGCGCGCTTCGCAATGCTCAGAAGGTGCTGCCGGAGAAGAGAAGGGGGAGAAAGAGGTCGCCGTTATCCGGCAGGCGGAATGCGGCTGTTCATATCGCCGACAAATCCAGAGAGAACCATATTTCATCACAACCGCAGATGTCGACTCACCTTCAACGTGCCATATTTCAGCAGATTTGCGCGGTTTCGACCATCACGACGAAATCAGTACTTACCGCCAGCATTTCAGAATTTACGCCTGTTGATGCTGCTCATCGTCATAATCCACAGCAGGAATGGAAATCGCGTTACTTCAGTTGAATGCCTTCATCAGCATTGTCTTTAGCAGGATACGCGGATAATACGCGTCGATTCAGCATCTTCGTCATCTTCATAAACATTAGCAAAGATAGGCAAACTTCAAGAACAGGTCAACAGGCCAACAGATTGCGCGACTTTGTTTACCGTTGATAGTAGTTCCGATGCAAGAGAATACGGATATTTCGTTTGTTTAACATTTTTGCGAGATTCATTCGATAATTTTACCAGCGTCATCATCATGCACCAGTCGCCAGGATCATAAAAATCACATCAGTACCTGAATACTTACCAGCATGATTAACCATTCCAGCATCCGGAGATTTGATGAACCAACATCAGAAAGACGCATAGCAGCGCGTTGTTAACCCGGCGGTGACAATAACAGCGCTGGCATTTGCGCAGAATATTGCCTTTGCTGCCCTTCGAGAATGAACGGCACTTCATGAACCGAGCGAGCGGCGGTTGTTCATCAGACAGGCTGCAAAGACGAAAGCGGCGTGATGACATTATGTCGCTGGCGATGTTCAATGCGACCTTCCGGCGACAACAGCATCACGATTGTTTTCATCATCGCGGATTTTCTTTACCTCAATGCCGAAGATATCAACAGCAATAACGATTGCGACGACTTAACAGTTATCAACGTAGCGGAGAATGAGCACGCTGGCGACCATTGCTGCCATTTATCCGGCAAAGAAGAAACGGCACCGCAGCCCGACCGATGACCGATATTATAGATGATACTGTTTTACCTACAAACGCATGTTTTGATTGCCTTGATGACGACTGCCATTGAGCATCATCATCGATGACGACCGGCAGCGGATAAATGAAGATTTACCCAGTGTCATCAGGTCATCGAGTCGCCTTTGTCTGGATTATCTTTGCACATTGATTGTTCCAGAAATCAGAATCATCCCGTCCGCTGTTCTGAAGAATGGCGTAATCATCCTGACAACAGCAGAAATTTCCAGCGAACAAATGGCGGTCGAACTCACATAAAGAAGAAGGCAATAAAGATTACGGTCATATTGCCGCGTTACCGCAGCACGAGTAAAGTTACTGGACGAGAAAGCGCCGATTTAATTAACCTTTGTTTACGCTGGCGATTTCTTTGCATAACTCGCTCTCTGCATAGCAGTACACATGGGGAGCACATAAAATCAAAATGACGAGCGCAGCGGCGTTCGTTTCCGTTATGATGTCGGCGTCGCCATCGTCGCCAGCCGCATCGCCGTTGGCGAAACCGCGCGCATTGCATTGTAGGAATAGCGTAGCCTGGGCGTAATACATGTTGCATTATGGGAAAATTTCCCGCTAAATTTTCACCGCAATAAAACATGTCTTAGTGAATGCAATTTTATAAAATTTATATATATCAAGAATTTTGCGCACGACCAAGTGAGGGACCTTTATACCATAGTTCTATTGTTTCAGATCTAGTAAAATCCATATGAGGTCTAATTACATTATTATCATCGAGAATACTAGCACGATAAATGCAAAAAGTTGTTAATTAGCCTCCTTGGGTTATTTAATATCGACAACAACAAGACGACTGAAATTTAGTTACAAAGATAGTTGCACTGAAGCCAAAACGAGCGAAGCGTAACATCTTATAGTGAGAAGAAAATCCACATCTGATAACAATATTTTTATTTTGTGTGCTATGCAAATATATCCCAGCAATTGATCAGGATACCAACACTCTGCCGCCCCGAATTATCTAGACAATAGATCTATCAAATCTTCCGTGTCATAGCGTTTTGCTTATTAGAGAGCAAGTTACGGTCCATTGCGTATATATTATATTTATCATATTTAAGATTACAGATAATTATCGGATTTCCATTTTTGATCATCTTTTGCAGTTTTTAATGAAAAAATGACAGCAAAAAAAACATTTATTAATATTTATACAGCCTTGCACGTTCGGTTGGTTATCTGCGTTCTTTATTGGTTATCTGTTATTTATTGGGGTTACATCTTTTTGTATTATTGAAGGCTTCGCGCTGCTTATCGTTTATTTTTATTTCTTTTATTTTATTTCAGGAATGTTTCGCTCTTTATTCAGGCATCATCTTCCGAAGATGTTTTAAGAGTTGCTCTATATGTATGTGTTTTTGTGTTTCCATAAAACATAAAATGAATGAAAAAAATTAGGATCTGTTTTGTGCAATGAACGGGAAAAAGATTTGGTGAATACAGAATGTTGCTCATTGTTCCGCCTTCCTGCACTAACAGCGCAAGCCTACTTGCTTAGAAGGAGGCGGTGCTTATATCTGTCATTAACAGGAATGCTATTGAAGTTTGCTGACGAACAAGAACAATTCGGCGCTGCTCAAAGTAAGTAGTAGTCGGGGTGAATTGCCCTTTAGATCAGGCGGGTTCTCCGGTTTAATGCCTTTGCCTATTAAAGATGGAATACGCCAGAGGTACGGCGGCTGTGCCGAATGCTGAATGAGGCCAATTTTTTGTTGTCTGCCAGAGTTATATGACTTTCAAAGAAAAAAGGTTTACGGCGAAGCGCTGGAGATGAAAACGGTGCATTCGTTCATTGGCCACATCGATGTCTCTGTCCTCGTGTTATCGAGCAAGCCATAAGCATGATCGTGTTGTTCTGGAATAGGTATGACTGATGCACGAGCGGGCAGAGGTGCTGACATCTTGGAGCCAGCTTGTTGATTTTCTAAATCGACACGCAAGCAGGACTGAGCTTTGCTTGCGAGCGGATTTATTCCTGATATTCTTATGTTTGAATCTCATTATATTTATTTGTTTATTCGTTGAAGGTAGCTGTCAGCAGGATAAAGATGAGAAGAGGAAAGAAAAGAAAAAGTAAAATAATATCGTTGATACTTTGTACATGCGTCAAGAATATATAATGAGTTTTGTTTGTTAAATCTAATCAGTCCAGAATGTTTTGGGAGTTGCTATCACATCCTGCATCGTTGGGTGGCTGAAAAATGAATAAACGTTGTCGTGTATATGGGATTTTTAATATAAGAAAAGATAAAGAGGTAGGTGATGACATTGTCGCGTAGACGTTTTTAAAGATATTTAATGATATAATAGGATTGTCACATATATGACGTCAGTAGCGCAGTGGTGAAACAAGCTGACTAGTTTTTGATGAATGAGTACGGAAGATGCGCATAATTCGATTTTAATTGATTTTGCAAAATATTAAGTCGAGAACCGGGTCTAAGTTGTCACAGGTTTGGGTAAATCAACAATGCGATTAGAGTACGCGTTTATGCAATGAATGCGAGTTTTTCAGAGAGGTTACCAGTCATGCGTATTCCAGGTATTTGTACGACAAACTCTAGATTAGCCTGACAGGTTGTGATTATCACGCTGCCAGAGTGGCGAAACACACCTTATTTGTTGCCGTTGTTACACTTTGCTCATAGGTCGTTGTCATCGTGATATGTTAATGTTAGATGAGAGTTCTGCTCGTCATGCAGCAAAACAAAAATCAACTTACATTTTTTTGCATCACGGATTAGGCAAATGGTCTTAAATAGCGTCTGGTGCCTGCTCTAGAAAACAAAAGGTGTCCAGTGACTGGGCGGTTGTGATACGTGCGCTTTTGCAACCCCGGTCGTTTTACAATTCAGTGCAAGCCTGACGCATTGGGTGCACTCCGAGCGCCAGCCGATTCGGGTTTAATCATGACTGTCAGCCGGGTTTGGAATCAGCGTTTTATCGAATGGCGGAAATGCTTTGCTATGTGGCTTGATGCGAAAATGAATTCGCAGCTGTGTTTGAGGTGTCGGTTTTCCCTTCACCTTATTTCCTTTCTTGGTATCATGACTCTGGATTTTTCCTGTACCAGTAATTAACTCAACTGCGCGTTAAATTTTATCGGGAAGTGGCTATTGCCTGGTCATCTGGCTGATGAGATCATGTTTAGGTTCCAGTACCTTATTACTTTAGCACAGACATTGAGTCAAGGCAATAATTCATCAGCCTCCACGTCTGTTTTTTTTTTTTTTTTCAACCTTGATTACACTTTGTAGATTAAATTTATTTCAACCAGCAGACAAAACAACAACCAGTATATTATGCACTATAATTGGTATCAAATTAAAAAGATTATAGCGCTTACTATCCATCAGGTAAACGGTATTTGTGTTTATATTAACACTTAGAGTATAAATATATTTAACCAGAAACTCAATGTCCCCTACAACAACTAAAAAAATAAAAAACAAAGAATATAAGAACTTCCTAGCTTTGATTTGAGGTTTCCGTTGTTCCAAAGTACACTTCCCAAATAAGTAGTTAACGCGCAGTTGAGTTGGTGGTGCATAGTTACTGGAAAACCCACGAGTCATGATACCAAGAAAACAAAGGTGAAGAGAAAACCGACGCCTCAAACACAGCTGCGAATTCATTTTCGCATCAAGCCTTTTATAGCAAAGCATTTTCACTGTAATTTTAGCTAAAACACTTCCGATTCCAAAACCCGGCTGATGGTCACAGATTGAACCCGAATCGGATGGCGCTTGGTTGCACCCAATACGTCGGCTTACACTGGTGTAAAAACGACTGGGGTTGCAAGCGCAGGTATCAGAACCACATGATCACTGGACACATTTGCTCTCTAGAGCGGAGGCACCAGACGCTATTTTAAGACCATTTGCCTAATCATCGATGCAAAAAATGGGAGTTTGACTTTGATTTCGTTTTATGGTGATGCAGGGCCGGTACTTTCATCATAACATCAACGCTGTCCCCCGGTGTTGTGACATATGAACAGTGTAGCTTAACAGCAACAAATAAAAGTGCATGCGTGTGTTTCGCCACTCTGATGACCGTGATAATCACAACCACAATTAGGCTCATCTAGAGTTTGTCATACGAATATCTAGGTGTGCACATGACTGCTAACCTCTTCTGAAAAACTCACATTCATTACATAAACGCGTACTCTAATCGCATTATTGGTTACTCAAACGCAATGTTTCCTTAAACCGGTTTTACTCGGCTTAATATTTTGCAAAATCCCAATTCGTCGGAAGTTATCATGCGCATCTTCCGTGTGGGATCTTGCAGAAGCTCGCTCATTCTTGCTTTGGAAGTCATCCAAAACAAATCAGCTTGTTTCACCACTGCGCTGCAGGCGCCACCCGTATGTGAACAATTCCAATTATATCATTAAAAATTTTTAAAACTTTGATCTACGCGACCAATAAATCACCTACCCTCTTTGTCTTTGCTCTTTTTTCGATCATCAATAGAACGTTCGCGTCCCACGTTCGACCACGATAACGTTTAAATTCATTTTTCGCCCACCAAACGTCCCGGGATGGTAGCAGCTTCCCAGGGCAATTCCACATTCACGGACTGTTAGGTTTAACAAACTAAAACTAACATTACATATACTATTCTTGACACGTGTACGCAATGTCCAATCAGTATCACGATATTGTTTTTATTCTTTTTCTTTCCTCTTCTGTAATGCCTTCACGCTTTGACAATACACTAAACGAATAAATCCGCTCACATAAAACAAAGCTCCGTATGATCCTATGCCTTGCGTGCCGAGCCTAGAACAAATCAACAAAAGCAAGCTCCTAGATGTCAGCACCTCTGCCCGCTCGTGCAGATCATGCCTATTTCAAGACAACACGCTCCTGCTTGTAGCTTGCTCCTTCTTTCTCATAAGACGGGACATCTTGAGATGTTATTGTGGGCTGTAGATACGCCGTTTTTCTCTCAACGTTCGCCGGCAGAGCCTTTTTTTTTTTTTGCAGTCCTTATAATACAACAGACAACAAAAATTGGCTTCATTCGACATTCGGCACGACAGACTGGCCGCCATTCGCTGCCTCCTGGCGACGTCCCCATCTTTTATTATGGAACCAGAGGCACTCTTCCGGAGAACCCGCCCTGATCTAAAAGGGACTTGGTTCACCTGACTTACTTACTTACTTACTTTGAGGCAGCGCCTTCGTTCAACGTTTCGTCGGCAAACTCAATAGTATTCTTGTTGAAAACTAACGAATCCCAAACGCCGCGCATTTCTAAGCAAATTGGGCTTGCGCTGTTAGTCTCAGGAAGGCGGGTGGACTAATGAGCCAACATTCTGGACGTGCCAAATCTTTTTTCCGTTCATTTGCCGCAAAACGAGTTCCTAATTTTTTTTTCATTCGTTTTTATGTTTCTATTGAAACACAAAGCACATACATATACAGCAACTTCTTCGTATCTTCGGAGAGATTGTTGAACTAGGGCGCGTGCCTGAATAAAGAGCGAAACGTTCCTGAAGTAAAAAAAAATAAAATAAGACGCGATAACAAAAAGCAGCGCGAAACGACATGAAAATACAAAAAAAGTGTAACCCCAATAAATCACTGAATGAACCAATAAAGAACGCGAGATGGCAGCCAGGGAACGATGGGTCCCAGGCGAGCAATATTGGCCCAAATGTGTCCCTGGCGTGTTTTTTTACTTCGCGTTCCACTGGTAAAAGCCTGCCAAAAGTGATCAAAGATAAACCTCCGGTTGAGGTACAAAAACAACAAAAAAAACAGCACTATTAAAATATGTAGTTAAGGCTTCGCGCCCTGTGCTGCTGTAATGGACTTAAACAACCTAGCTCTCTAGTAAGTAAAACCTTATTACGTTTTTACGGAAGATTTAACTAAATCTAGCTGTTTAGATGAATAAGGAACTGCGCATGTTATATTGGTATCACATGATCAGCTTGCTGGGGTTCACTATATTTTACGCCGCACACAAAAATAAAAATATTGATACCAGCAGCAGGGATTCTATCAAAATTAGTAGTTTTTCTTCACTATAATTTTTATCAGGTATATTGCGTTGCGAACTTTACTGGTTTTAGAACCGAGTGCAGCTTGTCTTTGCAACGGCAACCTAAGAACTACGCAACATTCCTTGGTGTTTTGTCATTCTTAAATAACTTAAGGGGGGATGGTGGTCTTTAATTGTTTTTTGCATTTATCGTGCTGAAATTTATTATACGATGATGTATTTCTCAGTGGTCATTTGAAATATATAATTAGTTTTCATATAGCTTTGCTAGATCCTTAGTTACGAATAAATTTGTAATTTTAATAAGGTCCTCCTTACGGGTCGTTAGCGTAAAATTCTTCAGAATACTGTATATAGAATTTTTTATAGAATTGCATTCACCAAGACATGTTTTGTGCGGTGAAATTTAGCGGGAAATTTTCCCATAATGCAACATGCAGTTACGCCCGGTTGCACTATTCCCATAATGCAATGCGTGCGGTTTCGCCGACGCCGACGGCGACGGCGACTGCGACGGCGGCTGCGATGGCGACGCCGACGCCGCTTAACCCGGAAACGGGCGCATAAGAGCTGCGCTCTAAACTTCTCCAGACGTTTTGCTGATTGGCTTCCCCACATTGACACTGCTATTGCAGAGAAGCTTGTGTTGCACAAGGCGGGTTCGCCAGTGTTTGTTCCTTCCTCTGGGAGAGTGCAGCTAAAGCATATCGAAGCTAAAAAAAATTAGATAAAATCAACGCATCTTCCGTTCTGTTCCTAATTCATCGATGCCCAGAGCTCCAACACGTGCGTACCCGACCGTATTCGTGGTAACGCAAAAACGTTTTATATACGTTTTATTTTTATTTTGTATTGGTTTGGGCTCTGCTAACTGGCCGGCTGAGAACTTCCGCCACCGCCAATCAGAAATAGATTCTGCGTAGTTAACTTCCGGTAAGCGGACTGGATGGAATTCGGTTCTCTGGGAACATTCAGTGACTCTAGTATACTGAAGGTAAATCGGTGCTCTGGGAACATTCAGTGACTCTAGTGTTACTAGAGTCACGGAATGTTCCCAGATTCCGTCCGCTTACCAGAAGTCAATTTCTGCAGCATATCCAGGTCTGATTGGTGGTGCTCCAGCCAGTGGCGGAAGTTGTCATTCGGCCATCTTAGGATGGGCCCAAAACATAAAAAAACGTATCTAAAACGTTTCCGCGTTACCGCGGGTAAGGCGGGTGCTAACGTGTGAGAGCTCTTGGCATCGATGAAATAGGACCGAACGGGAGGTGCGTTGATTTCTATAATATTTTTTTGTAGATAAAATAGCCGCTAATCTGGTCCGCCAAAGAAGATTGCCGGCTAGTTTGCTCGCTCCGGTTGCGATGGCGCTGTGTTCCAAAGTCTACGTCCCAGTCGTTAAGCCTAACACTCGACTTAGATGTGTCTTGAGGCGACAAAGAGAGACAAGACAGCGAGGAGAAAGTCACGCACCGTTCGGAACGGAGGAAAGAACCTATAATAAAAACAAACCTGTTTCGCCACAATGACAGGAAAGTGAGTTGAACAGCTCGCACAAAAACGAACGCTACACTGTATGTTTTTCGCTTCTGTCGCACAGGGCATCGCCTTATTGGGTAGGGGTTGGAGCGCGACTGCTGCGCCCCGACTCGGTTCTGAAACGAAGCTTGGGAGTTTCGGTACTATGGGAACATTCAGTGACTCTAGATGCTACCACACTAAAATACTAACGTATTTTCATTGTGTGTCTGCAGCCAGGAGTAACCGACGCACAAAACGCACTTCTAATATACGAAAATCACTATAAGTATGTTTGGATCATATTAAGTGTGTACTCCAGGTTATGAATACTATGACGACTAACTGTGCGCTAAACCTATATATCGCGTTTCGCAGATAACTAATCCGCGAAAAATATATACGCCGAACAATTCGGGCGATATGCGAACGCTACAATTCGCGAAGCACATGTCACCGCGAACAATTCGAAAGGTATAAATGTTGCTGAAGCCATCAACTGACTTGATAAAATTCCAACTCCACGAATCAGTCCAATTTGTCAGCCAACGATTCGTTGCACCTGGTCGCGAAAATTAGGTCGTTTTACAGTATCTTGGATGTATGCTATATATACGGTGTACAGCAGCGAATTAGTATGCTTTAACCGCATTTTTTCTCTCACAAGTCTTTGCATTTAAGCAAGTACGCCTTGTTAGTGACCTTGTCTAAAATTAAATGCCATCGGATGATCACCAACAAAAAATCATTAAGCTGAGCAAGCTGTGCTCAGCATGCGTTTTCATGTTACAAAATCGGACTTCTTTGTCGCCCCAGTAAAACTAAGTCGCGCAATGTCTTGTTGTTTTCGTGAACCCCTTTTTGTTCTTCAAAGTTTGCGCTGCCTCTTATCTTTTTTACCTATTTTAATATTTTGCAAGAGAGGTTTTAAGTATTTAAGTACTAGATGTGTTTGCCTTGTGTCATCCACGCGCCGTATTTTCGCCCCAAAAACAAATATTTGAACGAGAAAAGGCGTTATCTGATAAGGAAAGTAAGCACGGTTCTCCCATTGTTTCCGCTCGCGGATGCCGTGAACGCGCAAAGGTAGAGGCGCGCCATCAGACGGGCGTCGCAAAAATTTCAAGGAAACGCTTATTTATTGCCCGTGCACAAAGCATCCCGAATTTTGATTAGATAAGCCGAACGGACAAAACTACTTTTTTAAATGTACTGCGAAAACTCTTTATTGCACGATACCCAGAAAATTTCGAGGACATCCAAGCACATCTTACGAGTTGTGAATGCGAAAGCATGTATGTCGTTCTTCACCTCTCTTAGTTTGTCAGCGATGTAGTGCTGGTCTGGACGGCCACGTTTCGCTACTGCCGAGATTGCGGCCGGCGGCCGCAGCCCCCTCCCTCCCCCTCCCCTTCTCCGGCAACGCCTGTCACGAGAGCGGCCACCGAGAGCGCGCGCTCTCCTGAAGCGGCCGCAGCACTCCTTCCGGCAGCGCATGACACGACAGCAGCGGCCGCCACTGGCTATCTAGGAGCCGTTTTGCTCAGCAAATAGAAACAGTTATTGTTGGCTTTGCTCTATGCGATAGTTAATGCTTTCGCATTAATATAATTACCCAAAGTGAACGAACTAATAAGTATAAATTACAATGAATATTGCGAATTGTTTGCTAAGAGTTTAAAGTGCACAGTTGCCAGTAAAGAGATTGAATTGTTTAGCTGCCTGTTATGACAATATTTCGTTGAGCGTGCAGTCTTTTAGGATAACTTGAAAGGACGCTAAAACGAATTTACAGTTTATAAATATCGGTGAGTATTGGTAAATACATCAAGACTTTGAAAATGGCGTTGGTTTATCAAGATTTCACAACGCAGGACATCAGCAAAAGAGACATATACGGTAACAACACGAAAATTAACTTAAAAATCCCTGTCCATGAAACATTTTGTGACGACACAGTGGTACTGTAAAGACACAGTAGAAAATACCACAGGCGCAATTTTAATACCTTTCTACTGCAATAAAAAACGCGTCGATCAAAAAAAAAAAGGAACAATGACATGTTATGTGACATAAGTTGGCACAATCAGCAAGGAAGAGAATACAGTACGTTTTTATTTCCGGCCGTTCAGAAGAAAGTCATTTATGCAATGTTATTTTTTAACGCAAGTAAAGATTTGCCATATGAATTCAAAGGCTGCGTTATAATCTTCATCTCTAAACAATGTATTGCGTACCCTTAACATATGTATGGTCCAACACTGCGCTCCAGTGAGTATTATGTTGTGAAACGATTCTAATACACGTTGCATTAATCAAACAAGTGATATTGCCGCGAGCGCAGCTGACTAAGTAGGCAGCGCACTAGGGGCCTCAGCGGTTATCGCGCGTGCCTTCCACGCAGAAAGCACAGGGTTTTATCCCTGGGAGCGCCGCGTCTTTTATTCATTCTTCCAATTCAGATTTCTGGTAATTTCGAGAACCGTGTTGCTCGTTCTAGGTTAGAATGTTCAGCTGCTCCTAGGCAGAGGGATCGGTGTCGCCAGAGGCGTAACAAAGCTCCAGGATGGGCGCACCGCTGTCCTTGTAACGAACTTCCGACAAGAGGCTCAGCACTTTACAAAAGGTACCACCGTGGGACACATCGAGGAGCTCCAGGACTTAGCCGCAATCACCGGAATATCTGAAGACTCCACTTCGTCGCAGCGCGAGACAGCGTCATCCTCTCATCTCGACATCGACCCCACCCTCCCCTTTCCCACCGACGACAGCTGACTGACCTCCTCGTCGAGTTCTGTGAGTGCTTTGCCACGTCATCAAAGGTACGCCAGACGACCATTGCGAAGCATCGAATAGTTCCTGATGACGACGCCCTTCCTGTACATCGACCGCCGTACCGAGTTTCCGTGAAAGAAAGGGAAGTCATCCAGAAGCAAGTTCAGGAAATGATTGATGACGACATCGTCCAGCCCTCAAACAGTCCGTGGGCTTCCCCAGTAGTCCTGGTGAAGAAAAAGACGGAACCTTGAGGTTCTGCGTAGACTATCGCCGGCTAAACGCAGTAACAAAAAAGACGTCTACCCGCTGCCACGCATCGACGACACTCTGGACCGGCTGCGCCACGCCCGATACTTTTCGTCAATGGACCTGAAGAGTGGGTACTGGCCGATAGAGGTCGACGAACGGGATCGGGAGAAAACTGCCTTCGTCATGACGGACGGACTGTACGAATTTAAAGTGATACCATTCGGACTGTGCACCGCACCGGCGACCTTCCAGCGCGTAATGGACACCGTCCTATCCGGCTTGAGATGGCAAAGCTGTCTCGTCTATCTCGACGACGTCGTGGTATTCGCAAGCGACTTCGACGAGCACCTGAGACGTCTGCGAGCCGTGCTACAGGCTATCCAGAGTGCTGGACTGACACTAACGCCATCAAAATGTCGGTTTGATAACGGCAAGCTCAAATTCATGGGCCATGTCGGGAGTGCTCAGGGTGTAAGCCCTGATCCGGCAAAGACATCCGCTATCGCCGACTTTCCGAAGCCATCAGACAAGAAAGCCGTACGAAGATTTCTTGGGCTGTGCGCTTAGTACAGACGTTTCGTTCGCGATTTCGACAAGGTTTCTGCACCGCTCACGCATCTGACGAAGGACGACGTGGACTTCCGGTGGGGGGAGACGCAAGAACAAGCGTTCAACGAACTGAAGGAAAGACTCCAATCACCCTCATCCTCGGACACTTCGATTCATCAGCGGAAACCGAAGTTCACACGGACGCCAGCAACGCCGGGCTCGGCGCGGTACTCGTCCAAAGACAATATGGAGCAGAGAGGGTGGTCGCTTACGCAAGCCGGGCGCTGTTGAAGGCAGAGCAAAATTACTCAACGACTGACAAGGAATGCCTCGCTGTCGTCTGGGCGTTAACCAAGTTCCGCCCGTACCTGTATGGAATCCTGTTCCGCGTTGTCACGGACCACCACGCTCTCTGTTGGCTCGGCAACCTTTAGGACCCGTCAGGACGCCTCGCTCGCTGGAGCCTTCGACTGCAAGAATTTGACGTAACCATTGTGCATAAGTCTGGCCGTAAGCATAACGACGCAGACTGTTTGTCTAGGGCACCAGTCGAATCTCCCCTGAGAGCACCGACGACGAGGATGATGCCCGTTTTCTCGGCGCAGTTACAGATGCCTACATGAGAGCACTCCAACGCGACGACCGGGAACTTCGCGCCGTGATAAACTACCTCGAAGGTCAAGGAAGTTCAGCTCCACAAGTCTTTGCCCGAGACTTGTCAAGCTTCGTTCTGCGGCAAGGCGTGCTCTTCAAAAAGAACTTCGGAACCAGTGACCCTGCCTGGCTGCTGGTTGTTCCTGCCAGCCTGCGAGAAGAAATCTTTCAAGCATGCCACGACGACCCAACGGCTGGACACCTTGGCTACAGCAGGACGCTCGCCCGAATTCGTGACAAATACTACTGGCCGAGACTCCCGAAAACCGTCCATCTGTACACACGGTCGTGCCATGAGTGCCAACGACGTAAGAAGCCTCTGACGAAGCCAGCAGGACTCCTGCAGCCGATATCTGCCCCGACTACTCCCTTCCAGCAGGTCGGAATGGACTTACTTGGGCCGTTCCCAACATCGACGCAAGGAAACCGGTGGATTATTGTCGCGACCGATTATCTTACACGATACGCCGAGACGAAAGCCCTTCCAGCGGGCACAGCGGTTGAAGTCGCCAAGTTTTTCGTCGAGTCCATTCTCCTTCGACACGGCGCACCTGAAGTGCTGATCACTGATCGAGGATCATCTTTCATGGCCCAGCTGATGCAAGAAATCCTTCGTCTCAGCCACACCAGTCATCGTCGCACCACGGCGTACCACCCGCAGACCAACGGGCTGACGGAGAGACTCAACAAGACCATCGCCGACATGATCTCTATGTACGTCGACGTGGAGCACAAGACATGGAACGAGGTGTTGCCGTACGTTACTTTTTCGTACAACACAGCGGTTCAAGAAACCACTGGAATGACGCCGTTCCAACTGGTGCACGGCCGGACGGTTACCACGATGCTCGACACCATGCTGCCTCACATGCCTACCGACGACGGCAACGACGAAGCTCAACTGATTTCTCAACGCGCCGAGGAAGCTCGTCAACTGGCAAGAATCAAGATTCAAGACCAACAGCCAGTCGATGCACGCCGGTATAACCTTCGTCGCCGGAACGTCCACTTTCAACCCGGAGACCGGGTATGGGTGTGGACACCGATTCGGCGCCGCGGTCTCAGCGAGAAGCTTCTCAAGCGCTATTTCGGACCCTACAAAATCATCCGACGCCTCGGCGATCTGAACTACGAAGTTCTACCCGACGGAACGAGCCCATCTGCAAGACGCCAGCCACAACCCGAGGTGGTGCACGTCGTCCGGCTCAAGCCGTATTACGAACGATAGAACTTTGGACTCTCGTCAAAGAGTGAACTGGGAACTGGGAACTTTGAACTGTGGCTCGCGGCTCGCTATCTCTTGTTGCATTTGTGTTTTACCGTCGTGCTGCATCGGGACGATGCACTTTTTTAAAAGGGGAATGATGCCGCGAGCGCAGCTGACGAAGTAGGCAGCGCGCTCGTGGCCTAGCGGTTATCGCGCGTGCCTTCCACGCAGAAAGCCCAGGGTTCGATCCCTGGGAGCGCCGCGTCTTTTATTTATTCTTCGAATTTAGATTTCTGGTAATTTCGAGAACCGTGTTGCTCGTTCTAGGTTAGAATTTCCTGTGCGCCGAATGTTCCAGAAGCCCACGCGTGCACAAAGGGGCTCCGCGTAACCAGCCGGACTCAGCTCCGCCCCAGCGTTCGATTCTGCTCTTAAGCCGATTTCGACGCCCGCGACGCTCTGCTGTTATCTACTGTTTCCTTTTTATTTTTGGGCACAAGTTCGCCCCCATTAAACGTTTCAGTTTTCCAGTTATTCTTTTGTTTCCTCGCCTGTCCATTCGTGACATTTTGAGGTGGCCGATGCTAAGAGCGTCGCGGGCGTCGAAATCGGCGAAAGAGCAGAATCAAACGCTGGGGCGAAACAGAGTCCGGCTGGTTACGCGGAGCCCCTTTTGTGCACGCGTGGGCTTCTGGAACATTCGGCCTGGAACATTCGGCGCGCAGAACATTCGGCGCGCAGAACATTCTAACCTAGAACGAGCAACACGGTTCTCGAAATTACCAGAAATCTAAATTGGAAGAATAAATAAAAGACGCGGCGCTCTCAGGGATCGAACCCTGGGCTTTCTGCGTGGAAGGCACGCGCGATAACCGCTAGGCCACGAGCGCGCTGCCGACTTAGTCAGCTGCGCTCGCGGCCGTCCTGAGTGGGAGGCTCTCCCAACGCCTTCGGAAAGTGACGACGCCGTGGGATGGTCCACAGATACGAACTGCCGGTGGGCACCTCATCCCACCAGTCGGGAGGTGCACCGCTCGCGTCGAGGTTCACGGTGAGACATGTCCGGTGAAGTTCGTTGTCCTACGAGACTGTGGCTCGTGGGTCGGCACGGGCGCTCAGGCGGAGGACATCTTCTACGAAGCTTGTGACGCTTTCGTCGGGGCCCGGCGTTCGAATTCGGAGGAGATCTTCTGCCTTCTCCCGTCGGTGTAGGGTGGCGAACGTCCGCTGCAACTCGGCCACACAGATATCCCACGACGTAAGCGAAGCCTCGTGATTCTCAAACCAATGCCTCGCAGTACCCTCCAGCGAAAAGTAGAGGTTCTGGAGGCACTGCTCCGCAGTCCATCCGTTGTGGCGCGCCACACGCTCGTAGTGTTTGATCCAGTCTTCGACATCCTCGTGGATCTCGCCGTGGAAGGGAATCGGCGTACGGGGAGCGGCGGGCAGGTAGACTACGGCAGGAGCGGCGGGGGTCGGCGACTGGTCGGCCATCGTTGGCCTCGTTGGCTGCTTGGTCCTGGGCGGCAGAGGTCCGAATTCCGGGGGTAGGCCTTGGGTGCGACGACTGAGCCGGATCTCGGTAGTGTCTTCGTTGGTGCTTCGTGGGCTTGGCGTCGGACTTGCACTGCGGGCCCTCGGAGGGGTACGCGGCAGGGGCATGCGGTACCCCGCACCTCCACCAAAATGTCACGAATGGACAGGCGAGGAAACAAAAGAATAACTGGAAAACTGAAACGTTTAATGGGAGCGAACTTGTGCCCAAAAATAAAAAGGAAACAGTAGATAACAGCAGAGCGTCGCGGGCGTCGAAATCGGCGAAAGAGCAGAATCGAACGCTGGGGCGAAACTGAGTCCGGCTGGTTACGCGGAGCCCCTTTTGTGCACGCGTGGGCTTCTGGAACATTCGGCCTGGAACATTCGGCGCGAAGAACATTCTAACCTAGAACGAGCAACACGGTTCTCGAAATTACCAGAAATCTAAATTGGAAGAATAAATAAAAGACGCGGCGCTCCCAGGGATCGAACCCTGGGCTTTCTGCGTGGAAGGCACGCGCGATAACCGCTAGGCCACGAGCGCGCTGCCTACTTAGTCACCTGCGCTCGCGGCAATATGAAGGATATGAGCGACGATGACAGCTAGGGCAAGTGCACATACATCCAAAAACTTTTTTTACTCGTGCAATAGTGTGAGTAAAGCGCATGTTCGCGGATACACATCCGCGCCTGTGCCGTTCATAATTCGCAACTTGCGAGATTTCTTTTTACTGAAACTTAATTTTTTTTTACATTCCCAATGGTGGACATTTGAGGATGTAAACATGACTCATTCATTACTTCACTGTTGATTGGAGACTTTAAGTGGTGCGCGACATATTTGTGCCAAATAACCAAAATGTGCGAAACGTGCTTCCTGAAGCCATCAATTGTTCTCACCTTCTATTGGCTCAATACAGTGTGCCGGGAAAAGAAGATGAAGGTCGTTTCGACGCAGTCCCCAACACGTAAAAGGTTCGTCAAGTGTATGCTAACTTGCCTACGTTTCAGTATCCACGTTAGTTGACAACTGAGGGGTTGATTGTTGGGGTAGTTTAACTTTTGGCTTTGTGTGTGTGTGTGTTTTTTTTCTTGTAAATTTTATTTTTTGTTTTAGTTTTTGGCGCGCTTGTTTAAGTGTATTAAAAAGTGACAAACACGCTTGCGTTTTTACTGTTTGGTGACTTTCGAGCTTGAAATATATGTCAGCGTTTATGTGTCTTTGCTACGTCTACAAGCAGAACTCGTCGTGGCTGACGTTTCGTCTTGTAATCAGGTGACTGCCGCTACTTGTTGGCAGTCTTACACCGATAAACTCGGATAAAGCGTCGAAAATGGACGGTGGCGCTCGAGGAAAGAAATGACGACACGTTGGAGCTTTTTAATAAAAGCACGTGTCGAAGTAACGTTTGATTCGCCATTGGCTCCAGTGCTCTTTGTGGAATTGGGTTACTTTAGAAATCCTCTGTTTCGTTTTCGTTTAGGGGTGACGAAAGCATCTGCCGAAATGTGACAAGTCGCAGCTAAAAAATGTTTCTTGGTGCATCGATGACCGCAAGAATTGCGAAACTGTTTTTCTTTTTATGGGGTTGCCGAGAGCATAATGTGAGGTCGCCTTGCGAGTTTAGATTTTGGAGCGTTGCCATTTAAAGATTGAAAAAGTATTCCTTGACTGCAAAAAGAAAGGGATGAGTGTTTTTCAATTAAACAAAAGACGTGGCGTCTTTTGTTTAAAGTGCGGCGGTCGTTTTGCGCCGATTTCGAAACTTCGTCGACGCGTTGCCTTACTTTCGCTAAACAAAATATAAAATGGCAATAAAATTTTTGTTTCAATCGAAATCAATCGAAGACTGAGAGCGTACAAGGGTGATAGCATCAACCACAGGGCGACACTTTCTCCGATTAGACAGCTCCCTAAATAAAAAAATGACAACAGTTTTATAAAACGGCGACTACTTTCAACTGAAAGAAGACCACGGCTTCGCCTTCTTTCGACCGAGTACGTAATCTCCTCTCCGCGTCTATGGGTAGACGGTGCCACAAGTTAAAGAAAAACGCTAACTATATTTTCTGTGTCAACGTCCGCCCTGACCCTGGCAAGTTTATTGATCCCTTTTTTTTTCAGACAGGAAGATACGCCTTGAAGTTTCAGAAGATACATTACACCACTAAAAAAAACACATTGTGTAATAATTTGAGATCTCTACGCTTAGGAAATAATTTTTAGGTTGATTTTAGAACCCGGCTGAGGATTTCAGATGCAGTACTTAATATTCTCCAGCCAGAGTGGGCACTAAAAATCAAGAATATTTAAATCATGATTTAGGTCGTCATTTAAATCGGACCATGTTCAACTATGATTACTTAAATCAAATACAATTAAATTTATTTTCACATTTCAAATATTTTCCGCAAAAATGATTCAATATATATATATATATATATATATATATATATATATATATATATATATATATATATATATATATATATATATATATATATATATATACAGGGTGTTTCAGAGAACTCAGGCCAAATCGCTCCTGCGAAAACTACTCATCGCAACTAAAAAAGGCTTGTTTCGTTTTGGTCCTGAGCCAAGGGCCCATTTAGGAAAATTATTAAAGTCCGCGATAATTAAGTTGTTAATTCTTTTGTGTAATCAACTTTTTTAATATTGCGTTTAAGGACATGGTTTCAATTAGAAAATTGCTCAGTATCACCAAAAAACACTAAATCAACAAATTGCAGAACGATAGAAGGCACGCGAAGCATTTTACTGCTTTCTGAAAAACCGCAAGAGTTCGACGGGTTTTTAAGTTTCGGTTTGCTATCGGAGCGCATCTCCGCCCCGACGGCACCGCGGCCCGCGCCCTTAAACAAAATATTAAAAAAGTTAATTACGCAAAAATAATTACCAACTTAATTATCCCGGACTTTAATAATTTTCCTAAATGGGCCCCTGACCCAGGACCAAAACGACACAAGCCTTTTTTCGTTGCGATGAGTAGTTTTTGCAGGAGCGATTTGGCCTGAGTTCTCTGAAACACCCTGTACATATACAGGTTGTCTTTTTTTAAGATTAACAGATTTGTTTAAAAAAGCCGTGAAAGTTACACTTATGCCGCTTGTGGAGGTGAGTTATACGGCCAGAGGGACATATTATAGGGGGCTAATTGTAACGATCAGTCGGCTAATTAATTAAAATTCGCTAATTAACTTTTTAAATATTGAAAATAGACATATGGTTCCAATTAGAAATTTGTTCAGCGTCATCGAAAACCCCTAAATCAGTCATTGTCAGAAATACTTTGAGCGCGTGAGAAGCGTAGTAGTGCACTGAAGTTACCGCTCGCGGAGCAGGTACAAAGCTAGAGGTTGCGATAAGGCGCCCGTGCGATTTTTCCGTCTCTTATCTAGCCCCAGCCTTGTACCTGCTCCACGAGTGGTGACTTTAGTGCACTACTACGCTTCTCGCGCGCTCAAAGTCTTTCTGAAAATGACTGATTTAGGAGTTTTCAATGACGCTGAGCAAGTTTCTAATTGGAACCATATGTCTATTTTCATTAATTAAAAAGTTAATTAACGAATTCTTAATTCATTAGCCGACTGATCGTTACAATTAGCCCCCTATAATATGTCCCCCTGGCTGTATAGCTCACATCCAAAAGCGGCATAAGTGTAACTTTCACGGCTTTTTTTAAACAAATCTGTTAAGCTTACAAAAAAACACCCTGTATATATATATATATATATATATATATATATATAACTGGGAAGAAAAAAACCTTCGGTGAAACCAGCAACAACGGACGATTTATTCTTCGACGTTTCGGCCGGAGTCCGGCCGAAACGTCGATATATATATATATATATATATATATATATATATATATATATATATATATATATATATATATAAAGAGAGAGAAATTTCTATATATAAATATCTATAAGGTCTATAATTTGGTGTTTTTTGTGTGTATCTGTTTTGTATTGAAATCGCGGTATCATAAAGCAAGAAAGATTTATATGCGGCTGAACACGAGCACAAATGTGTGGTCTTCTGAGCAAATCGTAACATTGGCCTTTCTTTCTTTTCTACCGTCCACTTCGTTCGCCAGTTACTTAAACTCCTATTGCATGTAAAGAAGAACGCAAAGAAGCGAACACTAGAAGAGTAATCCTCTATTGCAAAAAAAAATCAAGACACAAAAAGTGCAAATAAAGCTTTTACACTAACTAAAACAGATCAAGCTGTTTTTTTCTACTACGGCGGGGTTTACTAGTCAAGAGTTAATAATTATACTGTGTGTTAAATTTTCATTAATATTTTTCTGCATTGTTTTCGTTGATGGCAGAGATTGATAAATCGATACGTCAAGATTAAAAATACATTTACTGCTTACGAAGTAATATTATATAGCTACAGGGATTGAAACTAAAACAATCCGAGTTAAATTTAATAAATATGTTTTTTTTAATATTATAATATTTTTACACCCTGTATCAAATAAGCCTCTACAGGTAATTTTTCAAGATAAACGTAGCGTCGCGGAGCGGGGAATTTGTTATCACTCCGAGTATGCCAACAACTGGCGGGAGATGGTGCTGGCACGCAAAAAATGGCAACGACGTCGCTCGGTTAATACTGCAGGCGCCCAGATCCGCATCTATCAGCAATGCTCGTCAAACGCAGACGGTTTCCGGCGAATAAAAGATGGCTGAACCGCATTAGAGCGTAAATAAGCAATAAAGCGGAGAGAGTGTACGTCGAAGCATCTTGGGAAAGAACGGTTATATATAAAAAGAAGGACACACAAACATCAAACCAAAGTCAGACCCCGGAAAGTTAACCGAAGCGCCGTGGTGTGACTAACAGTGCATGATTTGAAAGAAAAAAACCAAAACTAGAATGTTTTTTGTTTTTTTTGTGTGTTTTTAGTTTATGCAGCAGGGAAATCATTTACGGGATGAGGGAAGGCACGACGGGGTATCTGGGATCCATGAATATTACGTTTGCTTTTCGACGGCCTAAACTAACCAAAAAGCAGCATAAAAAAAATGTAGTCGCAATTTTTTTTTTTGTAAATTCCACCAAAATTGATTCATATATGGTCAGTTAGTTCCGTTTGTTTTATTTTATTGTCTGCTTTATATGCGCCGTATCTGATGTTCCGAGAGTCGCAGCTGTGCGACCGCTTATGCCATTATGTTCTGGTTTTTGTTTCGTTCCTAAATCGCCTTTCCTCACTCAAAGCAGTGGGCCATCCTAAAATCGAAGGTTTCTTTTTTTTCTCATTTCTTTCTGTGCTTGCTTATGATATTATACCTATTTACTCGTTTACTTCTCTCCTTCGTTCGCTCGCTCACTCACTCATTCACTCATTCGGTCTTTTATTTCCTATTACCTCGTTTTGATCTCTCCTTTTCAAAGGCAGAATGATTTTCTAAGTTCAAACCGTTACGAAGAATTGTAGCAGCGTGGTAACACGGGCGTACAACGATCACGTGGTTGATGCTACTGTAGGCACCTGGGGTCACGTGGTTGGTGCCATATTGCACTCGTGGTCACGTGGTTGGTGCCACTATTGGTTACTTGGTCACTTCGACGCGAACCTCGTGGCTTTGTAACTTAACAACAAGGGAACCTCCCGACATTGCAGCCTAACGAAACCTGACGTCACTGAGCCGCGTGACCGCGTAACCTAACGTTACAGTGCCACGTGAACACATCACATAACGCCAATGTGTCACGCGACGACGTTACTTTGCTTTACGGTGTTACGTGGCCACGTAACTTGATGCCACATTCTCACGTAACACCGGGATGTCACGGTCTCACATAAAGCCACGACTTAAGTTACGTCACGTGATATGATCACGGGGTTGGCGTCACGTAATCACCGACCTCCAAATTTAAAAAAAAAATAAATAGATATATGTTGCGGTCCCTCAAGTCCGCATTCTGCGTACCAACACCAGCTACAAAAATTCGTCCTTTTTTAAATGCATCGCCTGAGTTTGCCATTAGAACTATGAACGTGGAATCGCTTCTTTCAGGAGTTAATTCTGATTTCCAACATGCCACTTTTCTAACTTGGCTTCGTGTTTAATGAACAGCCCTTACAGATGTGTTACCTGCTCATGTTTCACGAACCAGTTTTTTTGTTTAGTAATACTAGTTAGGCGGTGCTATAATGCTTCGGCACTTTAAGTTATTTTTAGAAATAAATAAGTAAACGCATGAATTTGGTCTTTGTACATAGAATCAAGGTGATTAGTTTCTCTAGCGCGGTTAGCACTCTCTCTAGAGTCAACCTAGAAAGTGCCATCTCGCCACCTGGCTAGACATATTATAGATTTCGGTGCGCGGCAGAGTAGCTTAATTTAAGGTATAAGGTTTCTAATAGGTCTGGGCGATTGATCGATTAACCTACCGACTAATCGATTAATGATTTAATCGCGATTTATTGTTGTAATATATTAATCAATAAAAGTTTGACGAACGAAAAAAAAAACTAAAATTAAACGCTTTTACCACTCGGAAAGGTACGAGCACACCTATATGAAGGGCAAATTTTAGGTGAAATTTTAAGCTAAAGTAAACTCTAAGGGTGAGATTTGTAAGTTCAGGCAAGTGCAGAAGGTTACACGTGTCTTGCCCATTTCAACGCCGTGCAAGTGTCCGTTTAGTGCAGCAGAGACAATCGTGAACAATGAAAGGAGATAGCTCTTGCCGGCAACTATCAACGAACCTCTTTGCCTTATACAGCTGAAGTAATAATCTGTGAGTCTGTCTTTGAACTGTTCTCAACTACGTGTCCAAGCTGGTTCATAATCATGTATGTATATTGCGCCGTTTATTACATGTTCAGCAAAGGCACAACATACACATACGTGTCTCTGTGTGTGTGTGTGTGTGTGTGTGTGTGTGTGCGCGTGTGCGTGTGCGTGCGTGCGTGTGTGTGTGTGTGTGTGTGTGTGTGTGTGTGTGTGTGTGTGTGTGTGTGTGTGTGTGTGTGTGTGTGTGTGTGTGTGTGTGTGTGTGTGTGTGTGTGTGTGTGTGTAATTTTGACTTTCGAAAAAAATATTATGCGTGGACATGAACAAGACCGATTAATCGATTAAGTAATTGATTAAACGGTTGCGATTAATCGAGTTAAACGTTTTAATTGACGCCCAGCCAGTTTTTAAACCTCTTTTTGTTTATGGTATGCCATAATATATTTTTGTTGGAAAACGAAATGATACTTCGTTCCACAATATGTTTGAGTCCAGCCATCGCCACGATCCAATGAAGTCATTAGGCAGCGCCAAAAGTGCGTAGTTGTGGCGATCGTGGTCTTTGCACGTTGTCTATCACCACTGAATCAACCAATCACTCAGGGGGAAAAAAACCAAGAACGCGCCGCATTTACTGCTCATGATTGGGTTTAGTCGGCGAGAACAAACGTACACATCGGGACACTGTTAGCGCGAACACGACATCGGCGCATTTTCGCATTTTACTTCTAAATAGTATTAGCGAGCACGAAATTTTATCGCTTACATTATAGAACTAAATGAGCTCTTTCCATAGCAATAATAACTGGATGACATCCCTTGGTTTCACAAAAAGAAACTGGAAAAACCGGCGATCGCTTGTTCGCGCTAACAGTGTCGCGCTCTGTACAAAGACAACGAGTAGCGTGACGACGCACCATTTGCTCTGCCTGGTGGACACCATCGGCCTTGGCTGCGGTTGAACCTAATGTGAAAAAGAGTATAGACGTTTAGCGTCTAACCAGCGAGGAAGCAGGCCTGCCTTTGGGTATCGTTGACTCTGGCACACACGTTGTTGGGGAGCAAATTACCCAGTGAAATATGACTGCTAAACATGGTTTTGGGGGTTTCCTAACGTATATTGTGGAGCATTAATTACACGACCGCACGTCTGTATGGGAAGCGCCTTCATATTTAAACAAGCAGGGGAGGACGGATAGAGTAAAAATATTAAAATATTCAGAACCCCATGCCTACCCGCTTTGATCTGGGCGGGAATTGAATCATTCGCGTTTCCGTGCTTCTACAAAAATATAAAGTTGTTTTTTTGTTTTGTTTTTCTTAGCCTGTAACGATACACTTGCACAAAAAGAAACTGACCGGGTTTGTTCGTATAAATTATTTAGTCGAGAGCATTGGTATCACCGAGTTCAAAAAGGTCGCACGCGGAAACGAGACGCTGTAATTTGTCGGGAATCTACGGGTTGCGAGACCCAATTGAGTTTGCCCGAAACGCCGCGGTATAGACCGGTATGGGGACCGTAATCATAAATTTCTAGTGAAATATTCAAGAACCCCCTTACCTTTGCAAAAATCTCTGAAAATTCAGGCAATCTACTCAAGCGGCGGGGGGGGGGGGGACTTAATGGTTAATAAAGATATTCGCTTCACGGGGTAGGTTTCATAATTCAGAAACGCGAAGAGGATAGAAATAAATAAGTGGTATCTAAAATTTCCGTGAAGAAAAACAAAAAATGGCGCTTGAAGGTTGTTTAGGCCATTACTAAATCCACAGAAAAAGTTAAATGGCCAAAGAAGGAAGATCAATGAAAGCATACCGCACGGCATTGCCAGTATGATGAAGACTCCACGCTCCAGTATAGCGTGAAGGCCGCGCATTTCCTATTTATATAAAATTAAAGTTAAAAGTATTTTGTTGCTTCTAGACATTGGAAAGTTCGTCAGCCCTAGCGGATATCTGTTCATTCTGCTGTAAATGAGAAATTTACTCTGTGAAGTATCACTGCTAGTCTGGAAGTGTTTACCGTGCATCACGCAGTAATAATACAAAACCGCATATCGGTGCTAGTTATCCATCTTGTGAGCGGAAAATGACGAAACTAACTCCATAAGAACGAGAGCTGTCCGAGGAAAATGCAATTTTTTCCGTAGTTCTGTTTTTGTTATACACGAAACTGAGCAGGACACGGGAAGAAGCGTTCCGGAACCTCGCACCCCAAGCTGCGCCCAGGCTCACTTCGGGAATGGAAAACACCCGAGAGGCGTACTGCAGCACAGCAAAGCAGTCTTAGTTCTGCTGCTCAACTTTGCTGCGGCACACCAAAACATCCGTGGCTCCATCTATGTGCGGGCGTTGCCAATACCCCCATCTCCGTTCTATTTACCCCTTCTTCTTCTCTCTCCAATGTCAGTATGTCAGTGAAGAATATATAATGATCACTGACAACTTAAGTAATGCGGCGCGTTGCACATTACGTACACTCTTAGTGCTTCGTCATTTCCTTTTCAGCGTTCCTGTCGTCAATTGTCACAATCTTATTGGCCGCGGAGCTATAGTAAGATGCTCGGTGCTCTCCACGCCTTGTGTTTCTTGAACTTTTTGTGATTGTTGAAAGAGTCATACCCAAACATTCCAAAGAAAGATATGTTTGATAATAATAGTGAGTACTTTATTATAAAAGTCGATATGAAAAAGCACAAGACGACTGCTCCAGTCCCCGGCGCGCATTTAAAGAATGATTCCTTAAGTGGCGGGGTAAGAAGCAATCGTCATATCTTTCCACCTCCCAACTGCGCTAAAACTGAGTTTGGGGTTGGGGGCGTTTTATACGCCCTTCTTGATTATTTAGTTTGTGGATTTAGCCAAGGCAGCCCCGTTCGGACGTATTATTATTTATTTTTTTACTTCTTTAAGGCGTCCTTGCTTTCCAGATGGCACCCTTAAAAAAAAGGCTATCCTGCTTTCTAATGCCAGACACGTTCTGTAAAGACGGGCGCTCCCTAGTAACATACCCCGCACTGTTCCCGACTCATCGCTAACACGCACATGTCCGGAAGTCGGAATAAACTCTTGAATTGGCCCACCTGTTTCAGGTGTAGAGATGCGTTTCTTTTGATGAGGTGAGATCGTTTGTTCCCCCGCGGTCGTTTAGCGAAAGAAAAGTTTGGGAGTTGTATGAGCGTGTCTCAAGGTCCCTTCAGGTCAAACATTACAGGCTTCTAAGAAATTAGAGGTGTTTTCTTGGAACTTGTTTCAACACTTGCGAGACCTTGTGTTATATCAGATAAATTGATTGCGTTCATAAAAAAACGAAAGCGGTCACAATTTTCTAATGAAGTTAACCCTTCAGACGCTCATACATTTGGGTAATTTAATTTGCGCTGTTTAGGGACTGGCATTTATAAACAATTAGTTACGAAATAAAAAAAAATAATATACACTTCCGCCTTTTGTGATCAAGACGCGAGAATAGAGATTAAAATTTAACATTTCTGAGTAATACATAGCTACTAAGAACAAGAACCAAGAGAGAGATTCGAACACTTATCCTTGAGGACGACTCGGCGATACAAAGGGCCCAACTACGGACACAAAACGGTGGGCTTCAATCTGTCCGGCCAAGTTGTTGGCACTTTTTGGATGGAGGCATATTGCAATATTAAAATTAAAGAGTCTCCATGTGTAGGCAATTATTTCTTACTTCTTTGCTGGGGCGCGCTAGGTGTACTTTTTTTAATTGGCACGCAACCCCCACCTCCTTAAAATATGTTGTTGTTTTCTTTATATTGTTAAAGACGAGCAAAATGCCATTCTATTCGTGCTACTATTTGTGTTCACAGCGAGATATTTTTAAGACAAGTGTGCGATTGCGGGTGTTTCTAGTTTTTGTTTCTTATTAAAACATAATAGCAGATATCAAAACTAATAATGGGGTGGAAACGTTTCTTTTTCTTTTTTTATTCTAAGGCGGTCACACACATGGTGAAGTTTTGTGCTCGTCAATACTTAGAGAAGAGTTGCAGAGTAAAACGTTTGGAAAGCGACAATGTCGTGCGCGGCCTAGTGGTGTCTGTGAATGTAGCTCTGCTGTGAGCGATTAATTGTGTTGGTTAGACTTCTTCATATTGGTTAGTTGAATGCTATATTAAAACGTTGAATTTAAAGTAAACACGTTGTCTTTGCAAAAATATGTCTTCCTATTCAATTCCTCATCTCTGTGTACTTCGCTGTGTGCGTATACGTTATAACTTATATTCTAAAGCCATGATATAACACAGTGCCTATTTTGTAAAAAATGTCATGCGCTCTTTCGACAAATACAAAGTAGAAAATGAATCCCTCTAAATTCAATTCTTTCGGTTCTCAGTCAAATCCCCTATATTCTCGCCAGCTACCGTACTGGCACAGTGAGAAACAATAAATGACGTAAAGCCGAATTGGACCTTTGCGTTTCAGGGTCTAGCATTTTCATATCCCACTCCCTTTTTTTTAACCCAGTTTTATTGTGTTACATTTGCCTCCCCTCTTTTTTTCGGTCCCCGCCTTCATTTCCTTCGACTAGTCCGGAACACCTCTGTATTGCTTCCTGCTACCGATTGAATCAAATAAATGACACCAATACCATTACTGCCTGTGCGTGCGTATTTGTGCGCGCGTGTATGTGAATGTGGGTAGGCACTTGAAACAATGGCACACGGGTCAGCATATTAAACTGCCTTCCTTCCATTTAAGCTACAAGAAGTCAAGAACACGACATTCTTGTATAAATCAAGGGCGACATTCCTGAAATTTGTTTTTCTTAAAAGGAACAAAGAGTACGGCATACGTATATTTTTTAGTGACAACATGGAAACATGCTACACTCCAGATGGACCGAAAAGCCGAACGTCGTTCTAATTGCATTTATTCTTCAAGCAACGTTAAGGTAAAATGTGCCGCATGAAGGCAATGACAGCTGAATGTTACTGATCCTTAAAATGACGTTCGGAGAGATATGCTTGAAGCCGGCCCAGACTCTCTTCGTCAATCAGTTTTATTTAAGACAATATCATCAAGAAGCAATGTCAATGATGGGGTGTGCTGGCACCTCGACAGAACATTCATCATCGTGAAGCCTTAAAGTGTGTGTGCGTGTGTGTGTGTGTGCTTTCTTATTAAAGCATATGATTTCTAATAGGACTAACTGTTTTTTTTTATCAATCGAAACAGCGCTGGTGCTTCAGCTTAATATATGCCTAATTTTTTCAATGCAGTACGACTGTTGATTCTGGGATCTTCAATGCTCGTGATTTATTAGTCATAACACGACCGAACGCCTCTACAATGCGCATTCAAATCAAAATAATATTTATTTTTTTGCGCTCGGAATAATTTGCGGTTTCTAATTTTCCCAGTTTACTAGAAACGAAAAAGCACAAATAAAAATATATAGGCATCTGTGCTTTTTGAATAACAGGAACGATATCAGAACTAAAAAGACCAGAATTCCCTACATAAATACAAAAAACAGGGTTGTGTATGCTATAAAATTTTACAAAACAAAAAACAATTTTGAATAAAATTGTTTTTGTTCGGTTAATTGCCTTACGCCAAATGGCTTCCAGGCGAAATCGCACCTAACCCAAACTGGGACCGACGAAATCCTAAAAGTTTACTGCGTTGAAAGTCTTCGTTTTTATTCGAGTACCAGCTTACATTCCGTCAAGTTTTCTCGTTACGTTTTACGTGTTGTTTTATTAGTGTAACCCTCATTGAATATGTTTTTTCTAAAGACAGTCCTTTACTAAACACTGGGGCCATTGTTGTTCTTACTATTTATCAACGATATTCATGTCAATGTAACTTCCCAGCTGAGATTATTTGCAGATGATTGCGCTAGTGTATACGCGTATTAAGAACGGGAGGGTTCCGGACAACTGCAGGCTGACCTAGATCGAATAGAACATTGGTGCGTTGAATGGGGATGCAACTTAACGTAAAGACAATGTGTTCATGTTAGCTTCACACGTAAACAAAAATTTGACACACAGTATTACTTAAGCAATGAGCTAGTAACAAATCAGAATAGTCAAATACCTCGGAGTCACTTTGTCATCTGACTCACGTGGGATTCGCAGATTGATGATGTAATTATGAGGCGGGTCGCGCACTCGGCTTTGTTCAAAGAAACCTAAAAATGCTACACAAAAAATAAAAGAACTAGCATATCTTGCCATGTAAGGCCAATTCTTGATTACGCATGCACTGTGTGGGACCCTTCGCAAAAAAATCGCCTTGATGGCTTAGAAAAGATACAAAATCGTGCCGCACGCTTCGTCCTGGGCCAGTACGACCGTTTTTCTAGTGTAACTACACATGAAACAATCACTAGGATGGGCGTCATTGGATCTTCGGCGAAAAATTTGCGGTTGAAGTTTTTATACAACATTTATCATGGAGATACTGGTATTAATAGTTCATCATACCTCTTAAAACCAAATTATTTTTCCAAACGTAATGATCATGTGCACAAGATACGTGAATACTTTACTAGGACGGAGCTGTGCAAAATTCATTTTTGTGAAAACGGTCAAGGACTGGAACGCTTTACAGGAATGTATAGTTTGTGCTGCAAATGCTGATATGTTCTCTTTGTTATTATTCGCCCCCTGCAATAATGCCTTCTAGGCGCTGCAGGAGTTCTCTGAATAAAGAATAAATAATACAGGGACCCACCATTTTTAAAGTCCCTCTGTGTGGAAAAGTAACCACACGCTTTAAAGAATGCCGCCTGCTATATTGAGACAATCATGGCGGCACTACCGTCGACGCTCGAGTGCGAGGAGCGAAAAACTAAAACAAAAAAGTTCGGGAGGGGGTTTGAGAAGAGGGGGGGGGAAGAGAGAGAATGCCGATTTGACAAAAACGCAATGGACGCCAGGAGCTCATGACACCAATCAAGTAACGTCGAATGCACAACGGCACGGTTTTCATTGTATTTATTTTAGCGTGTTTTTGCAGCTAATCCAATAGACCACTGAAAGTACGCTTTGACAGTGCGCTCGTAGTCATGGCGTCGTCATGGGGCATCGTTATGGCGCCGCTCGTCGTCTTTTAAGTGCTTTTGTTGTCACCGGCAGAACCAGACACGCACATGGAAAAAGAAAAAAACAAGCTCAGGGTCACACCGCAAGTACTGTGCGCGACACTGGTTTAGCCAGTGGCAACAAAAGCACATAAAAGACGACGAGCGGCGCCATGACGATGCGCTTTTGCCACTGCTTGGTCGGCTCCATTGATTCGTAGCAATGGCTGCGGTCAAGCCTAATAAAAAAAACTTCGAAGAAGCGCGGTCATCCTAAACTCTTCCGCCTTAGTCAAATGCCAAAGGTGTCCATAAAACAGAAAAAAAAGAAAAAGCCTCTAAGGAAATTTCGTCGTATTACATTTAGGGTTGCTTATGTTCGCATGTCTGTTGATATTTTGTTTGTTTGTCTAGTAAAATTAATCTTTGCACGTATTTTTTCGTTTTATTCGTCTTAAAGTATATATATTAAAAATAACTTTTTCACCCCTTAAAAAGATATGAAAAAGCCGCAAAAGCTGCATGAATACGGTCTGTGCAGATGGGTAATAGTTAGTGTAGGACGAGTATTTTACTAAAATATATTATTCGACTTCTTAACTAATGGTTACGACCCAAGTAACTTACTTGGGGCATGTAGCAATTGCAGTATTCACGCCGGTTACTACTATATAGGCTTTTGTCCATTCTTGTTTTATTCGATGTTAGTTCGAGTAAGCTCGACTACACCCGTTTTCACATCAAGAAAAAAGCAAGTTTTGCGCATTGTTTAAACGCGGCGAGTAGTTCTTGCGACATTTGGTTATAGAACGAAAAAGCGATGGTTTTGGCGTTTGGAGCATGTACGACTTAATAAGATAACATATATCTAATCTAACATTTACCTACATGTATCTTATTTCTTTACATAAAGAAGGAAATCAGTAATCCTCCGCGAGAAGCCGGACCTCTTTTTACTACGCTTCTTGAGATGAGAACGGGTATAGTGGCAAACTCAAAAGGTAGTATCAACCAGCAAATAGAATTGGAGAGCACAGAACACTAGTTCCTCGGACGAATAAGAAGAAAGGCAGATCAGATTATTTTCTTTAAAAACTGCAACTTTACAACAACAAAAAAATAAACATTATGCGCAGCTCACAACCCCATTGTTCTCTCACAAACTTCAAGAAGGTCGTTATACATTCCGTTCTAACGTTTTCGCTTTAAACTTTACGATATTAGATTATCCGCGAACATGTTGCGGATGGTACAGACCAACTGAGACTACAATGTCGCAAACTTTCGACAAAACACTTACAGAATGTTTCTTTTTTAATAAACCGAATCAACACATCTTCCTCTATATATATATATATATATATATATATATATATATATATATATATATATATATATATATTCTTTTCCTTTTTTTTCTTTTTCTTTTCATTTGTGCTTTGGGCGAGCCTTGAATCCAATTTTTGTTTGTTTGTTTGTTTGTTTGTTTATTTATTTTTGACACAATTGGTCAGGGAGGTTGGGACAAAAGGCGAAAACGAATCACCTGACTAGGTCCCAACCCCCGTTACAGCACTCAGCAGCAGGGCACAGGAAATGAATCAAAAACAGCATAAATCAAAAATAAAACAATATATGAGAAGATAAAAATATGAGGCACAAAAAATGTACAATCTATTTTGATGTGAACTATACTAGGAATACACACTAGGCACATTGAAGTATACCGTAAGGTATTTTTGAAAAGAAACATGGACGCTATTGTTTGGGCTAATTCGAATACACAATAATTTTTGTTAAGAAGATCGGTTATCTGGTAGGATATTTTTTGTGTACCGTAATTAGTTCTTATTTTAGGTTTTGAAAACTGCTGGTGTCTCAGGTTGTAATTTGTTTGCTTGGGTAAATATGTTTCGTAAAATAGAGCGGCATTCGTGTTTATTTGAGTATGAACAGAAATTGCGAGCTTTAGGCAAAAAAGATTGTCTAACGTCAATATTTGATGTTTAATAAAGCTAGGGTAGTCGATTCAGTCCAGGGTAAATTATCAATTGACCTAACTGCGCGTTTTTGCAATGTAAATAATTGCTTAATATTACTTGCTATAGTCGTCCCCCAGACCAATAAACAGTAATGCAGCCTCGAGTGAATCAGAAATATATACAGTTGTTTCTTTAACCAGGCTGGAAGAAGGTATTTTAACTTACAAATTAAACCAATTGATCTAGAAATATCCCTTCGGAGTTCGTTTACTTGACAAGTCCAGTATAGATTTTCGTGAAAACGGACACCAAGAAATTTAAAGAATTCCACGCGTTCAATATTCGAGTTTTGAAAAGATCAGAGCTGGCCAAATTACTCATATTTTGTAATTAAATTACATTACTAATTACTTTGCTGAAAATTGCTGAAATGTAATTAAATTACATTACAAATTACCACAGCCAGAAAGTAATTATTACCATTACAAATTACTTTAAAAGTAATGACATTACTTTCGCATTACTTTTGTATACTTTTAAATATAAATGAGCTATTGATAACTTCCTTTTACAGATAACTTTATTTACATTATTTACACAGTTCATGGCACACAGCTAGAACTCTCTGTTGCATCTCAGGAGCAGCTGCGCTTCAAAATTTTCGTCGGAGAGAGATCCTCTCTGCAGGACAACGTGTCCCTTGCCATGCTGAACAACCTTTCGGCCGGAGCAGACGAAGGTAGCCCGGTGTTGAACCGCACGAAGAGCTCTTTCATCATCGGAAAGCTCTCCAAAACTGAAAGTTATGTGGTATCGCTGTGCTTCCAATGGTGGAATTCGTCAGCGTCTGGACGATGCGCTTCTGGCCGCCTGATGCTGAAGAAATCATCGTCTGGATCAAAAATTTCCGTTGCCGGCTCTGGTCTCACGTGTTCCGTTGCCGTTGCCGGCTCTGGTCTTTTTTCCCGTTGCCGGCTCTTGTCTTACAAGCCCTATTTCTCACAGTGGAAGATAACACAGAGAGGGTACGCAGCATGCATCAGAAAAAGTAAGCGGAAACTTTCAAGAGGGGCCAGAATACGTCGAATGCAAAACCGCAAAACATAGGTAGAGAATCGCGCTGAGCGGGTTTTCACAGTTCAAGAGAGTGGCAGAAAATGTCTAGCTGATAGCGGGCGCGAGAGTCGCACCAGCCGCATTAGCATCAGCAACATAGCGGCGGCCAAAGAGCGTTTTTTGGAAAGGTGTAGAGGAAAAATAAAAATAAAAAAGAAAAGCACTCTTGTGTATTGTGGACACAAAAATATGCCTGGTGCGAAAAAGTAATTAGGTAATTTAATTACAATTACCGTCGCTGGAGTAATTCATTACATTACTAAATTACCTGCTACAAAAAGTAATGAATTACATTACTAATTACTGGAAAAAGTAATTAAATTACTGTAATTTCATTACAGTAATTACATTACTGCCAGCTCTGGAAAAGATATACTAATTTCGCTAGTTATGGGCTTATTTTTTGCTCTAAAAATAATGTACTTAGTCTTTGCCGTATTCAGCTCTAACTGGTTTGAGCCTAACGATAAATACGGTATCGTTCAAAGTTTTTATTGTAGGTATGAACTGTATCGTTTTGTTAAAACGGGCCAGCAGTATGTATAAATAAATAAATATATATTTGATAATCATTATAATTTTCATGCCATTATCACGACCCGCCGTCTTCAGTTTAAATCGAGTACATTTCTAAGTAAAAGGAACACGCTTTGTTTCTTCCGAGACCGGCCATTGTTCTGAGAAATTCACGTTTCCAAGAGCAGTGATTTCAGTCTTGCATGACGACATCAATGCTGCCTGTCTAATTTGAACTGAATAAGCTTTTGTTGCGAAAGAAGAGGAATGCGTGTTAATTTCTATAGATGCCTATATGTCTTTATAAATCAAAGCAGAGTAACGTTCTAGTGCCAAGTCTGTCGAGAAATGTACTTGATAAGAGTTCCTTGTTTACGCCACGGAGTCTTTGAAACTAAACCTTTAGCAGTCAAATTCGACTATGGCTCGAATGCGACCGCGTAATACCCGCTCTGGTAGTGTAATTTGACGCCGGTATAGAACGCGCTAATGAATACCCGTCGTTTAAGGTTCCCAGGGATTGCCCCAAACTCGACTCCTTCAGTTATTGCGACACTGGAAAAGGCATGCGACTCTTTAAAACGACTCTAAAGAGAATTTGGAGTACTCAGTTAATCACGCATATTTGTTAACGGAGCTTCTGACGCAGCTATGTCTCTAAGATGGCGTTCATGCAAGGTCACACCACAGTGCTGTCGGGTTTTCAGGCTAACTACTATGTTCCGAAACGTCGGTTCGATGGTGCAAAGTTACCACAGTTAATGAAAAGCTCCTTGCGACTCTAGAATAAGATGGCATCTCGTTGCGGTGCGGTAGGAATTTGAAGACGAATGGTCGGAGAACTCGGGTTCAATTCCGTAGAGTGCACAGGTTCCTAAATGCCTGTAGGCGTTTAGGAACTGCGTTGATCAAGCGTAGATCCGCGGTAGAAGCATGCGCTGGCTTAGGCCCTCGGCTGCCAGAGAAAACACTTCAACACCGCTCAATTCTGGCATCGCGGTCGAATTGTTGATGTGGCATCACTCTACCGTCAAATGATGGAGAAAGTAGAGGGCGGAAAAGTTTTTTTTATGAATTACGCCTTTTAAAAAAATTCTTAAAAAATGTTTCATCCACAAGTGTAAACAAGCACCTTAGTATCTAAAAATTTTAGAGCACATGTTAAAAAAAATAATCTTCAAAGTTTTTGCTCTTTCTCGAGGACTGCATGCGCAACTTGCCACTTTGGTCACAAACAAAATTAAAACACCAACTTCTGTTCACGTGCTACTTAAATTCTGCCTCCTCGTACTTCCTTTTTCGCTGTACCTCGAAAAACATCGTGAATGTTTTCCCAGCCGAAATGTTTTTGTGGCTTATTTCTTTCGTCTTTATTTATTTATTTTTCTCTTTCTTTTTTATGTTTATAATGTTTTTATGCCCTTTTTAAGAAAACAATTTTTTTCTAAATACGTGTTATATTATCTTGCACTTGTGTCGTGCTAGGCAGCTGTGATAACCTGAATCGGGACTTCCAGAAAACAGCGGCGCGGATTTCCATGCAAGAAATACAGAATGTTACCAAGGACAGCACATGTAAAACAAGTGGTGCAAGCAGCAAGATTATTGAGTCCCTACGACACACATACGGATATGGCACAAATTCAGTCTGAGGCTTAGGAAAGTTTAATCGGCCGACTTTTGGGACGAACGAGAAAGCAAAATTTATTTCTCTCGAGGACTGTTTGCGCAACTTGCCACTTTGGTTTAAAAATAAAATAAAAAAACATATTTTTGTTTACGCGCTACTTAAATGTTTCCTCCTAGTATTTTCTTTTTCGCAGTCTACTTACACTCATAGTCTACTTACCCTCATGAACGAAACTTTACGACACGAGACGGAAATATAAAAAAAGGAAAGTTACAAACTTTTTGTTGTTTTTTACTTCGACGTGTTATTTTAAGGAAAGCGAGCGCACAACTTGTGTGCTTTCAGCAGAACTCCGTACGAAGTTCCCAATGTCACTCAGCCTTCACGAAGAGTACTGATATATACTGATATTGAGCTGAGTAGAGAAAACACAAATTGACAAGCATATTTTCGTCCTGAAGGCATTATATACGCGCACAAAAAGTTCATAAGAGAGTCCTACTTCATTTCCGGGATGTTTACTCATATTTTCTTTTTAATATTATTGTGCGTGCTCGAAAGGTATTATGTTTTCCGTCGAACCTAAATTTATTTTTGAGTCAGCTGGAAATGATTTTTGTTGCGCCTAGTTTATAAAAAGGGAAGAGTAAGGAAAGTAAATGAAATTCACGCAGTTATTTGTGTTTAAAAATGATAATATTAATACCTAAATTTTTATATTGCATTGTGCTTTTAGGATTAATTTGCTGCGTTAAGGGAACGCTGAGAAGTACCAAATTTTTTCCGGCTTAAATAGCGAGTACCTACATGTAATAAATACTTGATATAATGACGTTAATGCAATTAGTGTAAAAGTGCAACGATTTGTGTTAGGAAATTTGTGTTTGGTCTTTGTCCCCCTTGTCCAGGGATTATTAACGTTATACTTGATTCAAACCTGGAATGAAAGGAGGTTTGTTAAGGTGCGGTAATTTTCAAGATGAATATTTGCATTCTGTAAACAATTATCTCATAAAAATATGCGTGCACAATACTAAGTAGAACAGATAAGCGCAGCGAGATATTGTGAGCAAATTCACTCTAGCCAACGACGCTTTTTTTTAACGTGAACTTGGTTTACAAATTTAGAAGAAAAAAAACACATATTCGGTTAAGGTATTGTTTGATGAAATAATGGTCATCCAATAAAGTCAGGTTATATTTGGTAAACCGGTTTCAGCTAAGATGGCGTCAGACTGTTCCCCCGTATTCATCTATCCGTACCCGCAGTGAACAGTGCTTTAAAGATTTCATCCAGATTTGAGCTCACAAAAATGTATTTCCATTTCCTTCTGTTGCAGGAATGATTCGTCTCCCTGCAGCCCGTCCATCAAAAACGGCCGCTCAGCTGCTTTTCTCGTGATCGGCGTCTCTTCAACGTCACTGCTGAAATGAACCCTCTCGCTGCGCGCTCTTGTGCGCTTGATTGTTCTCTGGGACCCTCGACTCAAGAGGGGCAGCCGCCTCCGGGATCTTGACTGCCCCCACCCGATCCTCGGTGAGCTCAACCGACAGACAAATGTCTGTCTGATGCAAAAAACACCTCAAGTGCGTTTTTTGCCGTATATATATATATATATATATATATATATATATATATATATATATATATATATATATATATATATATATATATATATATATATATATATATATATATATATATATATATATATATATACGCGATAGCAGACCATATTAACTCCCGCTCGTTCCCAGCCGTGCAGGCTTCTCTGCGTGGCCTACAATGAATATATAAAAAAAGTATCTGCATGGCTTGCCCAGTAGCATGTCTGGCTTGCAACCAGTGGTCGTGGGTTCGAATCCCGCCTAAAATTGTTCGAATATTTCTTGTTACATGTTGTTCTATTCTTTTTTTTACATGTTATGTTTTATCTACGTTCATTCCACGCGTGACTTCACGTTTCACGACATCGTTGTAGGCTGTTTAAAATTTCCGCGCGAGTTCATGTGGCTCTGACGTCATTACTCTATCGACCAATCAGGATTTTCCCGTCACAATGTCACGGACGCCGACGCCGGCTTTCCTGCGAGACGAGCCAACACCATCTAGACAGAACGATAGCATCCGCACGCGTCATCGCAGTCAGATCGATCGAGGCTTGGGATTGGGCACGAGTGCTGCGTCAGTGTTCGGCTGGGGCTCGTGTCCAATCAGCGCGTCGAAGGTCGGGCTCGGGCCCAATAGCCGAGCTAGCGCGATCCGACTCCGATGACGTTTCATTGAGGAGAGGAGACCATGCGGAGGCCTTCTTCTGTCTTGATGATGTTGCACGAGCTCCCTAACGCTATCGCGTTAAAAAATAAAGCATCATATGGATGCCTTGTCTTTCACGTATATGACTCTCTATTAGAGCGATAGTTTCCCTCCTTGAAGAGCTTTCATGAAGCGGTTTTGCAAAAAGCTCTTCAATATGAGGGACTGCTTCGGCCACACGCTTTATGGGGGCAGAAACGAAGAGACAGCAGGAGACAAAATCTCGCCGGGACGTCAGAACGCGGAGTTCTGGTTAGAGTTATAAGTGGGTAGACTCAAAGCAAGTAGTTCCTCTGGTATGTCTCTGGAAGCGCTGAAGGGGAGAGTGCCCGAGAACACCCTACTCGACCGGTGGCGAGGAATTCTTGAGACATCAGGCGAATGGTGGCCTTCGCTGGGGGATTTAAACTCCAAAAGAACGTTTTCCTGGAGCCACGAGCTGGTCTGGGGCCCCCAGCCCTCGCAAGGAGATACACCAGTGTGGGCGAGTGTGTGTGTGCATCAGTCTTGTGTTGTGACGCCAGTGGCAAGAGCGTTCACACCTTGCATCAGACACCGGCACATGGCAAGAGCGGCTACGGGTTTCATCATCTGCACCTTGCCGAAAGAACACAGAACAATTTCATCAACCCCCCCCCCTCGCCCCTCGTCGCGAACACCACGTAAACATTCGAACTCTGGGGAAGGATCTTCTTTCTTAGCGAGCCCCCTCGCCCTCAGAGGGCTATATAACGTGAGCTCAGAGAGCCCGAAGACGCCGATTGAACTGTCGGCTAGCTACCTTTGTATGCCCTGTACGAAAAACTTCTACTTCAGTAATCCCGCTCCAGGACTGGTTCCTCGGGGCTATGCGATCAGCGAGCCACAGCTCGAAGTTCTCGTCCCGCACCTGAGATCGTCGCCTCCTAGACGCCACAGTCCCCACTGCAGTCATCAAACGCGTTAAGATGCGGAACGCCAGAGCCCGGCGTTTGGCTTTCGCATTCGAACGCGCTCGACGACTGCAGTGGAGATCAAGGCAGCTAGCTTTAGGTCTACCCACTAATCCTTCCAATCAGAGCTCGGCGTTCTGACGTTCCCGCGCGCTCTCGTCTCCTCCTCCCCTCACTTTTTTCTCTCATAAAGCAGGTACGCTTCGAAGCGACACAAGTTCCCGATAGCAATATCGTTCTCAGAAACGGCAACATGTGAAAATTCTTCTATAATTCGTTAGATTAACATTTGACACTCAGATAAGCTTATGGAACAATTAACTTCGTGATGCTATGCGGAGCGTAAGTTCGTCTGTTTCTTTTGCAGGGGTTTGTGGTGACCCTAGCTTCCTCCAGTTTATGATGTCATGGCACGTTGCCATTGTTTAACTTGCTCAGCTACTTATTCATATTTGCACTGAAAGATGATGTAGTGTTTGCCCGCCTATAAAACAACACACTGTTAATAACAAGTCTGCGTTTGCGCACCACGCCGTGTGTGGGCATTGCGCGTGTGCAGAAACCAGATTCGCGTGAGGCGAAGCTTTTGCGCATGCGCAATGCAGACAGCAGCGCCACCGCAGATGCGTGACGTCAGATAGTTGAGTCGGTGTGCATCTACCCCTAGAGTTACTAAATTAGACACGCTTCAGAGTAGCGACACAGCTGCTATCTTGCTGCTTAGAACCATTGCTGGAACACACCTAAACCCTTATCTGAAATTGCAAAACAAAAAATTTCACCTTCACAATCAAAAAAAAAGTTCGTGATAGAACAAAACGCTATCGCTCGAGCGTCCTGACACCGTACTTAAGAATGAAGAAGTCGCATTTTCGAATTGTGACTATCTTATCACAAATTGCGCCGGTTGTGCACTGAGCACCAAAATGGCGGCGTCGAAAACAAACTTGGGGAATGGAGAGTCCATACCTTAGGTGGAGCTCATTTATAGTTGCTTCAGTTTTCCCGACAATCACGCCTTAAGAACCATAACGATCAAACGCAACTTGCCTGGCGAATAACAATTCCAGTAGAACCTCATATTTTACGAAACTAATATCTGCGCATGCTTACGAGCACGTGTCAGATCTCGAAGTGTTACAGCTTCGTGCTGACGCATTGGTGCAACGGTTGTAGCGAAATATTTAGGAAGCTTTCAATATACGGCAGCAGTTGTCTCTACGTAAAAGATGAGTCAAAAAAAAAAAAAAGATTCCAGATACTTCTCTGCCGAGAATCGAGGCCTTCGGGCCATATTCCTCGCCTCTTCAGTGGGATCGGTCCTGCATTTTACGACTCCAATGGTCCACATTGAAAAATAAAGTGTAAGAAGGAGAGATCGATTTGCTTCGCTCTTCCGTTTGTTTTCGAAAGACGGGGAAAAGAAGAAAGTAAGCCCCTTACAAAAAGGTTTCTCCGGTTTACGATTGTTCTCCGACATGTTGACAAACGCTCCTCTATTTGGGGCATATTTTAACTCGCTGTCCCGTTGGAGTCGAAGTATACGTTTGCTTCAGCGCATGAAATGCGACCGTCCTACGCTTAAATGATCAAACCGCAAGTCTGTATTATTATTTTTTTCTTTCTCGTATGCCGGAAGGGAAGACAAAGCAATAACGACACAATATCAAAAAGGGGAAAAAATGTCTGCACGAAAGAAAGTAAAGTTCTTTTTTAGAAGTTTTTTTTTTTGCTCCATCCGCTTCCTTTGTTGAACCGTACAGTCACAATTGGAGGCTCTTTCATTTTATCGCACTGTGGAAATTATGACGAGAATAATGAATAACTCCTTCTTGTATCTGTACTTCCCGTACAAAACCTTCTTGCTTTTCACTAAGATAGCGAAATAGATAAACAAAAAAAGAAAAAAAAACGCGAAACCTTTAGGCATGAATGCGATTGCCGCTTTCTTTAGAAATATGACACGCCTTTCCTTGCTCAACGTACGTAAAGAAGTTTAGAGGTAGTAGTCCTTTCAAAATTCAAAATGTCATATAGTTTTTTTTGTTTTTTTTAACATTTTGAGTTTACTTTTTTAGTCACGAAATCAAGCCTTGTTGGGTGCTACTTTTTATACTTGCGAATCTAAACAACATAAAAAAGTCTCACGAGATGAAAGGATTCGAAAATAAAATGTATATATAGAAAAAATATTTTCTTGACTTTGCGGTGCAATTTCCTGATAGATATGGCTTGTTTAGTCAACACCAATATTGATTTTCGTGGACTTCGGTTTGGAGTTGTATCCTCGATAAAATAACGTAAATAAAGAATTGAGATGGAAGACAGCACTTCTAGAACCATCTGCAATAGACGATTTTTATTTTATATTCAGGTGATTTTTTTATTTGTCTCTGGAAACGGCATCGAAACATGTGTGCTAAGTGTGTCTGTGCGGTTTCAACTAACAATTTATATGCGTTAGAAACATTATTTACCGTGGTAGAGATCTATGTTTGTCATCAAACAGAGAAAGGCACACACTCTGCAAAAAAAAGAAAAAATATTTATTCTATACTGGCCACGGCGCTTTTTTTTTTTTTTTTTTTGTAAAAAGGATGTGGACGCTATTTCAGACATTGCGGCTGTCTGATCAGCGGATGCGAAATGTTGACTGAATAACATGTTCCTTACTTGAGGTGGAAATTGCATTATCAAAATACGATGTCCAAATATTATATTTGGTAATTAACAAGTTTTTATTTGCTTAGAACGTTTTGACAACGCTTCTAAATCAACGGCCTAACTATAAGAAGTAGTGTATTCGTAAAGATAAATTGTAAAGTATATACTTTTTTTGTTTTGCGATGAGGCTTGCAAGGCGCAAGGAACCCACATTATCTTAATTATCTTTTTATTTGATTTTTTCATATACACTGAGTGTCGCGAAAATGGAAGTATGTATTGTAAATACATACGATGAATGGTCATTAAATTCATTGTTAACTTAGTGCACTGATGGCCATAAATTTACCAGTTGATTTTATTTTCTCTCAATCGTTGATTTGAATAGCGTTGTGTCGTCAATGTGGCCGTATATACTGTATATTTTAGTTTTGAGTGCTCGTGTGCGAGAAATGTTTGCATTTCAATACTGCCTTGCAATATAATGTTTTGGTTTCAAATACTTGATATACGCAAGCAACGGTTCGGAAGGATATACATGCATAAATCCAGAAAGAAATCCATACCTGAAATTTTATACCTATCTCTAGATGCGACAACATCCGCCTGAAACCTCTGGAGGCCCCCAGTTAGGCATGCGGAGACTGGAACGATAAAAAATGGAAAATGTGCTGAAGTACTATTCAAACGGCACATGATTAAATATCGCACTAAATTTATGAGCATCTACGAGTCAAGAACTAAAAAGCTTTGAAGAGGCTGTACGTGGCGTCAAATAAGTTCAGGATGACGATAATAATCCCTGCAGAAGAGGAACAAGGGGACAAAGGACAAACACAAATCTCCAAACACAGCTAGGTGACTTGTGCGCGACTGAAAAAATCCGCGTGGTCCTGGTGTCAAACCAAGGACCTCTCCATTTCCAGTGCAGCGCTCTACCGACTGACTTTACCAGGAGTTAGGCGGATCAGTAGAGCAAACGGGTTTATCAGCTGCCACAAGCCTAACACCAACAAAGGTGAACGGCCTGCATTTTAAATTTATGAAGAAAATGCAATTCACGCAAAGATGCAAGCGAGGTGGACAATAATAACGATAATAATCCCTCAAGAAGGAGAACAGGGAGGAAAAAGGAACAAATAGAAATTTCCAAACACAGCTAAGCGACTGGTGTGCGACCGAAAAGATCCGCCTTGTCCTGGTATCAAAACAGGGACCTCTTCCTTTTCAGTCGAGCGCTCTACCAACTGAGCTAACCAGGAGGTAACTGGTGCGTGAGTTTCGGTCGCGCACCAGTCACCTAGCTGTGCTTGGAGATTTATGATTGTCCCCTCTTTCTCCTTCTCCAAGGAGTATTATCGTCATTCTTGTCCAGCTCGGTTGCACCTTTGCGTTAATTGCATTATCATTATAAACTTCAGGAGTCGTATGCGATCCACATGTAGTGAATGAAAAACGAGAGGCAGAAGCAAAACATACGCACTATATTCTTAAATAAAAATTTGTTTCGTAATGCAGATGAAACGGTACCAAATGCTTCCCCGCCATTTGGTGACACGAAAGAAAACGGGTTGGGACTTGTAACTGACAAGCAGACTTGAAGAGTACTTATTCCGAGTAACCAATGTACTTGTAATTGATTACTTTTTGGAGTAATTTTGTAATCATTTGATTACTCTAATTAGGAAGTAAACACAACAGTAATATAATTACTTTTGGAAGTGCAAGAATTAGTTTTAACCGTTACTATTTTTTCTTCTGCTTTCTAAAGACGCTCTCTGTTTTTACAATCTTCCTACCTAAAAATCCTCGAACCATGTCTTGGAGTGGAGGATGTTTTACTAACATTAGTTGATTGAGAATATAGCTTATAATTTGGCGATCCTAATTCAATAGTGGACAGCGTGAAAGAACAATTTTCAAACCGGCTGAAAAATCTCGCCTTTGAAAATCGGAAGTACTCGAAAAAGGTACGGTTACTTTTTTCTACTAACGGCCAATTATTTTCTTCACAAGTAATCGAGTTATTGAATTGGAAACTTTTCGAGCACAGCTCTTAGGCGCCCGTTTCCGGGTTGAGGAGCGTCGGCGTCGGCGTCGGCGTAACCGCGCGTTGCATTATGGGGCGTTTTCCATAATGACTTCACACGTGACGCGACGTCACGAAGTAAAACTTTCCCGCTAAATTTGGCGGGAAACGTTATCGCTAAATTTTGCGTGAAATTTTTCCGCTAAATTTAGCGGGAAAATGTTTCCGCTAGATTTAGAGGAAAAACGTTTCCGTTAAATTTAGCGGGGTAAATTTTCCCGCTAAATTTTGCGGGAAAAATCTCAGTCAAGCTAACGGCATCTGGCGTAGAGCATCTCACGCTGGTCACTTAGGCGCAGCTTTAAAGAAACACAAATAATCGTTGATACCATTATCTCGTATGCGAACAATTAAGCTACTCACAATCTTAAATCTTATGAGGGTAGAGTGCAATGTTTCCGGAATCGCCATTAAGGTTTTCTTTGTTTACAAAATAAGTGTGTCCTTGTCTTGGAGAGTTATATTTTTGTATGGACTGCAACTGTCAAATCGATTTGTGAAATGGTCTAGGTTTGACAAAGATTCGAGTTAAAAAAACATTGAGCACTTTCAAACAAGAATAAACACAAAGCTGTAAGAGTTATTAATATTTTTATTCGTTTCTTCATTCTGAGGGAGAACCTTCGAATGTTATCAGTTTCAGGTTAGATGCTGTGCTTGAGAAATCATTACCTTTTTTTTTCCAGAGAGAGTTTTTTGTGTTTCGGTATTCAATCGTGGCCGCACGCACGCAACTGATGAACCCGTTTATAATGCCCAAAAGCGGCTTGCGCACCGAAAATAATGAATGAAATGCATGTCGTGAGTTTAGCAGATCGCCGAGAAAACGCACGGTAATTTCTTATGAGCCATATGTTCACGTTTTACATATTGAATTAGCTGAAAAAGCTTTCTGCGAAAGGGGTGCCTTATTAACTCATGCCGGAGCAGATGCTCCAGATTGAATATTTGCACTGGATCAGCAAGAAGTAAAAAAGTGCAAGACTAAAATCCTTCCGCATCCGCCATGCCAACGGTCATTTTGGTGAATGAGTGCCACAACAACGAAGCATAAAATTTGTATAGTTACACGCGTCTGCAGTTGTAATTTTTTAAACGACAATCTACAAACAGATGGTATATAGCAGGTGCAATCTTCATTTTTTTTCATTTTGTCTTTTGCTGCAGATATTTGTATGCAGAGAGGCTGATCACGTGCAAACGGGCGCACCCATAACAAGGAATGCGTTCTTTGAGTTTCGCTTTCACATCTGCACGCATGCACACTCAGAAATGTTGGTCAAACATAAACAAATGCGTTCATTTTTTTTTACAGATTTTGATGGTTGTCTGCCCGAAGCACGAGTCCGGGCTGCTCAACGAGACGCTCTCATCCACAGAGCCGCAAGCAGCGCACAATGGCTTCGCAGGTAACCAGGACACCTTGCTCCTCAAGCAGCAGATTGACACACTCAAATTCGTCGCCTACGGTGTTGTGTCGTTCGTGATCATCGCCCTGGGCATCGTGGGGAACCTCATCAACCTGGTCGTGCTGACGAGGCCCAACCTCAAAGGCGTCACCTTTGTGTACCTCACCTGGCTGGCCACGTCAGACCTCTTGACGCTGGTCGTTGCCGTGTTCTCGATGCTGAGGCTGCACGGCATCCAGCCGCGCACGTATCCTGCCGCCTTCTATTTCGCCCACGTCGAGATGCCGCTGGTGAACGCGCTCATGGCCAGCAGCGTCTTCATCGTGATAGCCGTCACCGTTGACCGCTACTGGTCCGTGTGTCTGCCCACGCGATACAAAGAGTTCCATAACTCCAGACGTGCCAAGCTGGCCATTCTCACCGCTTACGTGGCCGCAGCTCTTCTCTACGTGCCGGTGGCCTTCCAGAAGAGTCCTGTGCCGGTGTGGGACGAACTCGCCAACCGGACACAGTATGTGCCGTGCAACAACGTGTCCGTGTCGCGGCATCTGGCCTTCAAGATCTACCTTCTGGTCAAGGAGGTCCTCGTGCGAATAGGACCGGTCCTCGTGGTGGCCGTGCTGAACACCACAATCATCTTGACGTTCCGCAAACTGATGCGTAAGCGTCAGCAGCTCATGAACAACAGCAACAGGGACACAGGGAAGTTTCTGGAAGAGCAGCGGTTAGTCATCCTTCTGGCGGCCATTGTGATCATGTTCTGCGTGTGCATGACTCCAGCCGCTGTTCTCACTGTCCTCATCGGCGACGACAAGGAACTCAATTACGGCTTCCAGTTGTTCCGGGCCATCGCCAATGACATGGAGATGGCCAACTTTGCCATGAACTTTTACGTCTACTGCTTGTGCAGCTCCGAGATACGTGGCACGTTCCTCAGGTTGATTCGCTTCGGGAAGCCGCCGCCGGATGTTAGTTTCGTGCTCAAGACCAAAAGCCATGTGAACGGAAGCACGCGGCTGTGATCTGGTGATGCGCGTTTAGTAGAAGCGATAAGAAAAAGAAAATCGTTTTGATTGTCTAGCGTTGTCATAGATGATCTCTACGTCTGAAGACAGGTGTGCATTTTTTTTTGTTCAGTAATCCTCTTTGCAATACTGTCAGACTGAATAAGAAAGAATGCAACTCGCGCAACATAAACTCAAGTTCAATCAAGCTTTTTCTTTTTTTTTTTCATCCGACTCTGGTTGCTTGGCATTGAAGATTCCCCGAAAATTCGTGTGTACCATACTGTCACAGTCACACTTTTTTCAGTCACTTGTCTTTCGTACGAAAAGTGTTTCGTTGCTCAGTTTTCATTTTGTGAGTGTGAATATTGCATATGACTGTGGACGTATCATCTCCTTGACGTCTAGGTAAGGTTACAAGGACCATTATCTTGGTGCCAATGAAATAACAAAAGAGCTTATATAGGCAAACGCTTAGAACACTTGCCGGAGTGCGAATTATAAGTGTCAATTATAGTCCTTGAAAGCGGGGCGCGACCAGTTCTCTCCCCGTACTCTAGCTCTTATAGGAGCTACAAAGGTATTTGCGTTCGATATTTTTTTTGTTTCGAATTAACACAGGTAACACTGTGTGGGAAATACAACGGGGTGAAGGCAGACCATTAACATTGCACATATTTTATTACAGTGATTACGGTGAATGTCTGTCTCCTTAAACCTCTAAATAAGGTTAGGGCGGCCAAAAAGTTTAGAAAAAAAGCACAAATTGAGAATTAGAAATAGAGTTAGCTTTCCCTTATTATCAGGCCATGCAGACAATATTTCTTTTGTCTCTCGAAAGAACCCTATTTGCAGTAAACCTTTACTATATGTTTTAACAAGTTACATAGTTTTAAATTAGGTCGATTGTCAGGGACAAAGACTTTTGTATGCCTCGTATTGTTCAAACGAGACAGTTGATGTCTAATATCTGCACAACTTTCATCAACGATTGCATTCCTAAGTAGGCTCCAAGAACCGCTCAAGAAAAATGGTAGGTTTTTTTTTTCTTAGGAAAATATATTTTTCTAGACGCTACTTGAAATTCCTAACAATTTAATTTGTTTCGCTAATATCCTACTTGACTTTGAGGAGCGCCGCATTAAAGCGCGTCTTTTTAAAAGAATCAACAAGAAATAGTAAAAAGATGCTCGAAGTAGTTTTCTTGATCAAGTTCAAGTTACATAGTTTGCTCCAAAAACGTCATTGTCGTCTATTCACGCGTCAGCTTCCAGGGACAGGCTTCGAGCGAATAGTGCTCCGATCCACATTGTCGTCTTTGAAATCAAGCGTTTCACCGTAGGCGCTGCTAGGTACCTTGTACTTTCGCTGATTGAGTAACGTAATGGTTAGGCACTAGTTCACGATGCGATATAAGCTGGCCCGCAACAGTCGCAGCCCACGAAGGTCTCCGGCGAGTGTCAGCACAGTTGGCGGCCTACGCCTTAAGGATGGTTCACACATTTGCGACTGCTTACGATCGAGTTCTGATGATCTCTTACGTCGAGATACTACACTGACACGCTGGCGCCATCTGTGAGGGGGCAGCCTGGAACTGCATTTAACTAGTGCGAAGGCTTAGCTGTAGTTGCGAGATCAAATGTACGTGCCATCTATGAAAAAATGTCGTTCATTACACTTTCAAGAGCTTTTAAAGCCCACAGCAAAAGCAAAAACAAAAGACTAATGCGCGAAATAAGGAAAAGATATGCGGAAATCCCAAGTGTTCCACTGGTATTCGAGAGATGACGCTGGTGTGTTTGCTCGTCGTAAAAGCTCAGAAGAGGTTGCCATCAGCAGTCGCAAGCCTGTCATCGTGACTTCACCTGCAAAGCCCGACTCTTAAACGCATCAATTATCTAGTCAATAGCAATCATCAAGTTCTCCAGATATCAAATCGTCTGGAGAACTTACCTCTGCGCTCTTCAGAAAGTCCCCCTCGCCTACTCTAGCTCAAAGAACAACATGAACAGATTACTTCGAATGACTCCTAGATCTGCTGAGCGATGTTGAGCATGGCGTGTCTCGTACGTTAACAGATCAGGTTCACACCAACGTGGTTGTACATTACCTCGCCTTAGTGTCACAACACTCTCAGTGTTAGATCAAAACGTGCTCAATAAATATTCGCCGCTTTGTCATTTACCAGCGGATGGCAGTGTTTGACTACCGTAAAGTTCCGAAAGAACGCCCACCCAAAATGAAGAGATAAATGGTGAAAATCATGAGGTGGGCTATTTTGGGGGATGACACAGCAAACAATTTCAAAAACTTTTTGATAAACACCTTGGCACCGGCTACAAACTACGTGACGCGGGAACTGATACCGCAGATCGCGGACACCGCAAATTCGCGTTTCACAAAGCAATAAACACGCGGGAATTCGCAACGAACTCGTGCGTCACGGGAAAGGATACCCCAGGTTGCGGACGCAGGAGATTCGCGTTTCACGGTGCGAAGGACGCGCGGAAACCCGCTGAGAACTCGCATCTCACGGGAACAAATACAGCAAATCGTGGACGCAGCAAATTCAAGTTTGTTGTGCAATAAACACGCGGGAACCCGCTACAAACTTGCCTGTCACGAGAACCGAAATCGCGCGCGCAGATCGCGTATGAAAACGCGGGAATCCGCTACAAAATCGTATGTAACGTGAACAAATACCGCAGATCGCGAACGCAGCAGAATCGTATTTCAGGATGCTATATACACGCGGGACCAACTCACGTGGAATCGAGATCGAACGCTCAGATCACGAAAAAATGCGAGAATCCGCTACAAACTTTATGTGAGGGGAACGAATACCGCGAATTTCGGACGCAGCAGATTCGCGTTTCACGGTGCAACATAAACGCCGGAATAACTCGCGTGTTACGGCCGATATCGCGCGCGCAGGTCGTGAACAAAAACGCGGGAACCCGCTATGAACTCGCTTGTCAGACGTACCGGTACAGCAAATTGCGCGGTTAATTCGATTCCCGTCGAATATCGCGTGACGTCCGACGGGAATCGGGGGAGGGGGGGTGATGTTTGGTGAATTTTTTGTTACAGATATTTAGCAAATAAAATGGGATGGGCGATCTCTCGGTGTGTGGGCGTTCTGTCGGAATTTTACGGTATGTTATACTGAAAAGTAGAGGAAAAAGCTTTGTTTTTAGTGAGTAACCGGGGTGAAACGAGACATAATATGTTCAGTTTTTGTTTTCTTTATTTATTTGTGTATTCGTGACATTACGAATAACTTCAGAAACCATTTTGCGCTACAGATTCAATAAAAAGCAAACAAAAGCCACCTGCGGCGTGTTATTTTTTTTTGTATAGTACGCGTTTGACGCCAAAAATAGTAAAATAAACTTTTAGAAGTAGTTGGCTTAAAAATGTGTTTATTATAATTACTTTGGTTGCTCTAATTGACTTCGGAAAATAGAGACTTTTCAATGCTCGCCACACCAACAATCAGCAACTCGCCGCTCATCCGCTACTGCGATTGTCGCATTGTTACAATATCCCGAAGTCTGTTTTGTCGAAGTTCGCGGGTTAGTTTTATGGTCGTTAAGCTTGTGAGACGATGCCATTAAGGTGACGAGAGATTATTTTTACAAACCTGAAATATGTACATATTTTTCATGTCCGAGAGTCACAGATTAGTGACCAGCGGCAAGGCACGTTGGTCGACATTTCAGTCCGAGTTTCACAATGATACTCCAGCAAACTGTGTGATGAAGTTGTATGCTTGTTTGCATGACTCAATCGAGGCAATTGTGTCATTACAGAAATGTTCCGTCTTTGTAAAAAAACACTTTTGTGGTGTTGTTGCGTACTTGTATAAACGAATTCTGTCGGCTGAAACTCAAAACACGCCTTTTACGTTTGAAAACCTGCCTAAGAAACAACTGTTGTGTGAGTGATTCCTTATTTGTAAATAAAAAGTCGACAACAAAAAACATGTCATTGCTTTTCTTCTCATATGAATTCCTCTTTCCTTTCAAAGCAAACAGATTTGAATGACGTCAGTTTTAGTGTTGCCTTAGAGACTCAGAAAAAGGGGTATTTAACCCCAAAACGATAATTTCAAACTAAAAAAAAAACTCCATTGCTTGTTTTTATGAGTCCCAGAGAAAACAACTAATTTCGCATGTTCCTGCTTATAAGTTCCCGGATGCTTATAGCAGAGCAATAAAGAGCTTGGAAAAATTGGAATACGCTTCTCCTAAGTTTGTCGCGTGCCGGCTTCACGGCCGCTGGGGTCTGTTAGTGTGCATCCAGGAACTCCCCCCCCCCTTTCCCACACACACTTCACTGCTCTCTCCTTCTCGTAATATTCAAACAAAAGAAGCAATTAGAAAACTTTCCTCGTTAACTATTAAATTTATAATCAGCACCCAAACATTTACCCTCGAGTGTCGTGCGTGTGTGCAGAAGCCTAAATGTTTGAATGCTTCCCGACGCAAAGAACAATTACTGGCTCTGGAAAAAAGGCGTCCGTTCTTCTTTGAGGTCCCTCAAGCCTAAGTATCACGTACCTGCTTCTATTCACGAAGTGCAGAGCGCACCACAGTTAGCACGAACAAGAGATCGCCAGTGTGGCCTTCTCACTTTCACGTCAAGTTCAAGCAGTTTATGAGGCTACCAAGACTCTCCAAAAACTTCATTTCTCTTTTCTTGTTCTTTCTCTTTCGTTCTTCCACAAATTGTAACTTAATTTAGGTCAAAGATCCAAACTACCAGTCTAATCTAACGTGCCGATAGAGGGCAACAATCTAGCGTATTTTCCGAAGCTACATTCCGCGGACTATGCACGTCTATGAGTTGAAGTATCACCCCCGCCTTGCTTTCTGAAGCGTGCGCACATAACTGTCTTTGCTTCTGTATTCACGTAAAAAATGAACAAGAAACAGAAGTAAATGATATAAAAACGCATCGGCTAGAGAAACACAAATCAGCAGCTTATAGAGCGCCTTGTTTACGTATGCACGCCGACAGGGGGAGAGATCCGCAACGTGATGCGAAAACAATCCGAGAGAAGCGGGGGTGGGAAAAACGAATCAGCTACTTTGCGCTTTTTTCTTTTTTTGCCTTCGTAAAGCCTATACGCGTTTGCGATTCGTTTCTTTTTTTTTTTTATGTAGAACAACGAGCGTTAGAAAAAACAATACAAAAGCAGAGGGGCAAAAGGAAAGCAAGTTTTTCAACTATAGAGTCACAGAAATGTTAAGAAACGCAAGGCATGGGTTGCTAAGTGCGCGCTTCGAGCTTCCTCATTGGTCCTTCGGCGTTCTTATTGGCGAATTTCGCAACCTGATTGGCTGTAGAGCGATAATTAGATGTTCGGGACTTGTCACGCCCTGCGCTTCTTTGGCTGTCAGTGACTAATAGCTACGTGTGCGACGAAGAGCCTCGATGTAATCGACATTTTCTCGGCGCTAAAAAGAAAACAGTTATGCAGAAACCTTTTTTTTTGCGTATGATCTGGGTTGTGTTGTTTTTTTTCCTGTTAAATTTACAAACCAGAAGACCTGTTTTTTTTTTGTTCGTTCCTGTACAGGACTAAGGTTATCATTCGAAGATACCCACGAGCAAAGAATAATGCCCAGCTGCTCTCTAAAAAAAAGCCCGTGCATCTACTTTCCCGCACAACACTCGGAGAATCAATCACCGCAACTTACGGAGGCAGCTCAGCGAATGACGATGCCGAAACATATGTCTAGACCAAAAAATGCAGTCTGAGTTGTGACATTAGGCAATGCAAAACGTCACACTTGCATTGACGAAAATAATCCCTGGAGAAGAGGAACGGGGGACAAATGACAAACACAAATCGTTCGGTCGCGCACCAGTCACCTCTCTGTGTTCAGATATTTGTGTTATTCCTTTTTCCGCCTTGTTCCTCTTCTCCAGGGATTATTTTAGTCATTCTTGTCCAGCTCACTTGCAACTTTGCATTTAATTGTTTATAATCATAACCTTAATATGCAAGCAAATGACCCGTGTTGGTGTTAGACTGGTGGCAGCCGATAAAACCGTTTGCTCTACTAACGTCTAACTCCTGGTTAGCTGAGTTGGTAGAGCGCTCCACTGGAAATGGAGAGGTCCCTGGTTCGATACCAGGACCAGGCGGACTTTTTCGGTCGCGCACCAGTCGCCTAGCTGTGTTTGGAGATTTGTGTTTGTCCTTTGTTCCCCTTGTTCCCCTTCCCCGGGGTTTATTTTCGTCATTCTTGTCCAGCTCACTTTCACTTTTGCATTTAATTGCTTTATAAACGCTTGTATTGCTTAATGTCACAACTCAGACTGTGTTTTTCGGTCTAAACGTATGTTTCGGCATCGTCATTCGCTGAGCCACCTCCGTATGTTGCGGTGATTGGCTCTCCAAGAGTTGTGCGGGAAAGAAGACGCCCGGGCTTTTCTTAGATTGTAGCATAGCAATTCCGAAAGTACGGATCTTTGACTTATATATATCTATATTATGGGCAGCAAATGCTTTGCTATTTAGCAGTTCCAATCGTTATTTACTATCCCGTTCATAAAAGTTATGTATTAAACCTTGTATATTAAACTTTTTCAGTTCGACTGTTCCTGGGTGGCTTCTTCTTAAATATATGTATATATATGTATATTGGCAGGATGCCTTTTTGTTTTAATACTTCGTCACTTATGTCACATAAACTGCATCAAGAAACAGTTGTCTACAGTCAGAAGTTTTGGTTGGATATATCCTACACTTTCGAGGCAGCGGCGACTAAATTGAGAGGTTGTTTGAGCAATGGCGCGATAGCAGTGGACACTATACACCAAAAACTCTTTTACGTACTCTAAGAAATCCGGAGCATTCGCTTTCCCAGAAAGCGCGTCAAAAAAATTGCAGTCTGCGTTATGGTACTGACCACAGTGTAACGTCATGCTCAGAACCACAGCGGAGACTGGTTCTTTTTCCTTTTACGTTTAAACAAATTAATATCCCCATCTTTCGCCGAGTTCCCTCTGTAGATTCCAGCATTTGCCTCCACTAAGTGCTTTGCTAAGAAGTGGATCCTGCAGATTTTGTAATGTATGCTTTAGGATACAACATTACATTATGAATCTGTAAATTGGCATTGTTGTGACCTCGTAGAGTTTTCTGCGATGTTTCTGCCTAAAAATAATAGCCTTAAAACAACCAGTGTGCCCTGCAGGCGATAGGGATTTAAATCCACGTACTTCAGATGCTAGAAGAAGTTTTGTCTTTCAGCCTCTCGGCGTAGTTCAGACTCATCATAATGCTTCAGCACAAGGGCCAGACCGTGCCCCATAAAAATACTTATCTAAATATTCCGTTTTCATTTTTGATTTCGTTTTCGTTTGGGATTAAAAGTACGCGGTGCTTGCACACAAGAAGATTTAAGACTTGACACGTTGTTAATAGCTCGCATTTTAGGAGTGTAAGTAACTTTTTTTAAGAGAGAACGAAACAATCTTTTGTGATAAGTCCCGCCTTATATTGCCGCGAGCGCAGCTGACTAAGCAGGCAGCGCGCTCGTAGCCTAACGGTTCTCGCGCGTGCCTTCCGCGCAGAAAGCCAGGGTTCGATTCCTAGCCGGGGGAACGCATTTTTGTCGACTCTAATGTACTGTTCTGGTCGATTTAAGAACCATGTTGCTGGTTCGAGGTTAGAATGTTCTACACGCCGAACCTTCCACACCGATTGTTCCAGAAGCCCACACGTGTACAAAAGGGCTCCGCGTGGCCAGCCGGACTCAGTTTCGCCCCAGCGTTCGATTCTGCTGTTACGCCACGCCGACTTCGACGCCGGCGACGCTCTACTTTATTCTGCTTCCTCTTTTTTATTTTTGGGCACAAGTTCGCGCCATTAAACGCTTAGTTCCCTCTGTTATTCTTGGTTTCATTAACTCTTCATTCGTGACATTTCGGTGGAGGTGCGGGGTAACGCATGTCCTTGCAGCGTACCCCTACGGGAGCCCGCAGCGGAAGTCCGATTCCAAGGCCGTCGAGAAGACCGCTTTACGAGGAACGTGAAACTCGGGCCAGCCGCCGCATCCATGGACAGGCAGCTGAATTGGGTTTGCTGCCGAACAAGCAGTCTTTAGGCCGATCAACTCATGTGTATTTTGTTTTGTTTTTATTAGGCTAATATCATTTTTTGGTGTCGCAATTAGAGTAACCTAGTTAAATTTGTCCGTGTTCTTCGTAGGTACTGACATACCAGAAATAAAAGTTGCGTACCATCAATTCACCTTCAACGGTAGCATTAGCTACATAAAATTACGTTGCCCAAAACATTCGCACTCCGCGCAATAAAGTTTCGACAACATCACATCGAATTCGCGCCTTGGCCGAGACCGAGGGTGGTCTAAAAGGTGGCGGGCCGGGCCGGGGCGGCTCGCGAACATAGAAATTGCCCGAGCTCGGATCACGACTGGGCCAGGCCTGATTCAACACTTGGGCCGAACTCGGGCAGGTAAATTACCAAGACGCCGGGCCCGGGCCGGATCTGAGCTCCGAAAAATGGCCCATGCAGTGCTCTAGGAAAGCCGGCACGCTAGCGCCATCTATGAGGTGCAACTGGAACTGCATTTCACTAGCGCGAAGGTATTGTACTAATTGCGAGATAAAATGTACGTACTATCTATGAAAAACGGTCGTTTATTTATAACATCTTCAAACGCGTTTTGAGTTTACAAAAAAGACTGATAAACGAAAAATGGGAAATATAAAAAAATTGCAAAGGTTACACGCGTACCCGATAGACGGCACCAGTGTATTCTTTCGTCCTGAGCCGTTTATTGGGAGAGTTTGGCTATACATTGGTTTGAATAGGCGAGCATCTCGGGGCCAACCACAGGCCTCGAAACAGCCCCTTGCGGTGGTCGTGAGCTCTAAATATGTGACACGACTAACTTAAGCCGTTTTAGCGTCGCTATTGCCCTATTGAAAATCGCTCTGATGGGACTTCAGGATTTTTTAAAGGGTGTGAAGGGGACTTCAGGAATTTCTGAGATGTTTGAAGGGGGCACCGATATTTCCTGGTGGGTTCGCTGGCCCCGTCAGATGCACTCCTGAAATGTCTAAAGTGCCCTTTACAATGCCTTGAAATGTCTGGAAGCCTGTCAAGAAATTTTCTAATGGGGTCGGGATAACCTTCAGGCTTCTTGAGATGTCTGTGGGCAACGGCCCTTAGGTGGAGGAAACACATTTCGCATAATTAGAACATAGCTGCTCATTGTACGCGACGCGAAAAAAAAGTATTTGGAGAATCCCGATCGTATGTGTGTAAGTTCAGATTTTTATTACTGCTCTTCTATCAAATACGAGTGGGCTCCTGGACCCGTCTGTCACTGCCCGGGTGTTCGGTCGCCAAGGGGGCCACTGAGGGCGACCGCCCCATGTGGCCCCCTTGGATCCCCTTTGCAGCCAGAACAATCGGTCGCGTAATCTCGAGCCAAATATACTCCGCCAGAATGACGTCAGTTTTGTTGCGTGTGTGCTCGCGCACACCAGGGGCTGCTGACTCATTAAAAAAGACAGTGCGCCTCTTATTACAGACATTGAAATGTTTGGTTCCCCATCCTTTTAACGCAGCATTATTCCGGAAGACAGGTCCCCCAAATATTCGTATTTCTAGAACCGTTTGTAGCCACAAAGAACGGCAAAACAGCATCGAAAAAATTAATAAAAAACTCCTATAATTTTTATATTTTTGCACGAAAGGCGATTGAAGTTGTGGCGTGCAAGCGCCGAAAAAGAAACTAAAAAAAAGTTCACGTGATACAAAGCACGTTTTCAGAAAATTTTGGGCCGTGGAAGCAACAACCACCCGACCCCACATCATCGGTAGACGTGTTACTAAATTAACCGAGTATTAAAGATAATGCTGTGAATGTAGAGTACGCGCCGCACGTGCTGGAGATTGCAGCAGGAACTGCTCTAACGCAAAAGCCTAAAACAAATGACATCTTGCACGCGCGTTCGTCAGCGCTTTATTTTGGTTATTTACTTCGAACCTTTTATACGGAGAAGGCGAGCGCGTGCACCGCGTGTAGCTACAATCCCAGCATTCTTGTTGATGCTTGGGTAATTTAGCAACAGCTATATTCCGCCGACAGTTTAACGAGCGTTAATAAATTTTCTGGCGAATAATTGCCCCGAGCCTGGAGGCAGATGTTGTGTCTGGATATTTTCCCAGCAAGTACCCGATTTCAATATTATTACTCAATTTTCACCGTTTACATAATTAACCGAACTCTCTAAGGGCTCCATGGAAAAACCTCATTAATTTGGCAAACTTTATCGAATCTTCTTTGTTTTCCAACCGTGTCTCATTAATAAGCCGAAGGAGCTTAAATTAGGACCAAACTCTTATTTGAACCTGCCCTCATCATCGCTAAAACAAGGACGAGGAGGGTGCTTTGAGTCTCCCAAAAAAGGTAAGTTAGCAAAGTCGATTAATCAATAAAAAAGAAACGAATTTTTAAACGCGTCGTGACAGAAAAGTGCAAGTTGTGAGCAGCAATCACGTGATGAGCTACTCACGAAGGATTAAGCCTACCAATCACCCGGCTATTCCACAACGCTGGAGTCAATTTGAGGTAAAAATTCATTAGTAAACGTCGTCGCGAGACTGCCGCTAATGCCCGGGTGCATATAATGGCGTAACTGCCCACTTTTAGGCTTACTTAAAGGGGAAATGGATCACTTTTTGTCCTTTCAGTAAATGCCGCTTGACATTCATAACCTACATAAAACACGCGTTTGTTTTTCTCTCCGCGCAAATGAGGTCACAGAAAAAAATTCGAGAAAAACAAGCCGCGTTCTTCTTTCAACTTGCAGCCAGAGCAAGCGGTCGCGTAATCTCGAGCCAATTATATTCCGCCAATGTACATCGTAGCCAAGCACTGGGGTTGGCAAAGCGCATGGCATGCACTGAGTTCCACACATTGTTAAGGTTCGGCTATTTCCGTCATTGCAGCGATTGGATAGAAGTGACTACCCGAATGCATGTCGAGGCCTTGATTGTCAGGAGCCAGAATCGAATGCTTAAGCAGTGCTCGTGTAGACGCATTCTAATATTGTCAACGCGAGGATTGCGAAGTTTGTTGACGAAATCCTGGATAAAGAATTGTTGAAAACCCCAACAATGCGATCCCCACAATTTCGTTATCAACTTTTGCGAACGAGAGACTGAGAATTGTTCACTCTTATTATTGTATTTGCACCGCTACAAAGAAGTGTTTTTAGTTTAGTGGCGTTGCGTACCAGAATATCTGGGTCGCACTAGCACGAGTAAGTTCATGTAAAGTGAGAAATATTTCAATTCAATTTCGTTGCACGGCCCCTTTACGGAGGATCGAATGCTTCGCTATTGTCTTCCACCTACAAGCGCGTCAAAGCGCCGATCTTGTGCGATCGGCAAAATCGGCCGGCAAAATAGAAGTGCCGATTAAGGCTGAGGTACGGTGAACTAGAATATAGGGTAGCGAAAAAAGCGTCGGCGGCGCCCCATCGGCCGTGTGAAGCCAAAAGTGTAGAGGGCCGCGAGTGGCGCCGTTGTATAGAAATCTGGAGGATATGGCTATGCTGTAAACATATCACATGGCGTCACGTACGCTCTCGGATGGTTTCTGTCATGTGTATGGTCGTTTTCGCGATTTGTTTTTTGTGAAGGTCAAGTGGTTGGCATTGGTAATATTCATAGGTTCGGGGCTTGTCGCTAAGCAATAAAAACGAAGAGACGGATGATGGATGCGTACCAATACGCGCCATGGATGCAAGGCCGTGTTCCCCGGTTTTCACTACATATCCCAAGTAAGCTCGAAACATTAATTCATAGACGTTACAACACCCATAAAGTATACAAGACCAGACTAATGAACCGCTAAGATCAAAAACAGCCACGCTTGGCGCAAACTTCGCTGGCAGAAGTGCTCGGAAATCGAGCGCAAGCGCTACCTGGTAGGTTCTACACGAAGCACCTCACCCGGGGACCGCCGATTTTTCCACTGCTCCTATTCTAGTTCACAGTAGCTGAGGTCCCACGGCGGCCATCTTGACATTTGCAATGTAGGACTCGTTTGCGCAAACGTCTCGAGAGGATGTTCCTTTCAAAGTGTAGCATGCCCAGTTGATTTTTTCTAATTACTAGTCGTGCACTAGTTCCTTGGGCAATCCAAGAATGGAATTCGTTAACAAAGTAGTAGCCCTTCCGTCACCTGACGGAAGGGCTGCTTAATTCTGCCGCAATTTGTTCCTGCCGCAATTTGTTCCTGCCGCAATTAATTTGTTCCTGCCGCAATATGTTCCTGCCGCAATTAATTCTGCCGCAATTTGTTCCTGAGTGAAATGTTTTCTACTGGTCAAATTGTGTGTAATATATACACCCACACCTGCTGTGACTCACGCAGGCGTCCCAGAGTATGTATTCCGGAGCTAGAAACCTTCCCTGGCCACTGCCAGAGAAAGTGAATATATTTTTGCTTACAAATCCGGGCTTTACAAGTTGTATTGGATAAGCACCAAATCGAACTGAGTGAAAGCGATGCTTCGAGGCGTTGGCTTCATCCAAGCCCTATATTTACACGTTGCCGGAGGAACAACTTCTCCATCTTCTAATGCAAGCCATCGCGGTCAACATAAAAATCGCGAAGGTTTCCCGAACCGCAGACGAAAACTTTCTTCGTTCAATTTGGACCGTATCAATAAAGCAGTGAACAACGAAGGCGAAGGTACGGTAGAACCGTCTAGTCTACTATCGTACGCTGTGGGGGTAAACGCAACGGAAACACGAAGTTAACTATGCAGTGCGAGTGAGAGGCCAAGTCTGGAGGCTTTGCTAAGCGACGCTATGCAAGCTAAGGTGTCTCTTGGATGTTAATGACGGCGGTAATGAACGTCGCTGGTGTTCCGACGCCGTGTTCATTAAGCATACAGGAGCGGGGCTGCTGCAACAGCAGGGATACGAGGTTGCTCGGGATTCGTATGCGTTTCATCAATCGTTTAGTCTTGTTTAGTGCTCGACGAGAAGAGTACCTACTCTACCGGTGAATAAAATGCCGAGTTGATGTACGTAAATTCCGCCCTACGGGGGTATAAACCTTTAAATTATTTCTCCCGACGAAGAAACGTGAAGTGAGAGGCACGTGCTACTGACTCGAAGAACTGCTGCACCGTTAAAAACATAGGGTCAGCGCCTCTTTTTTTTTTCTTACTTAAAAAAATGGCGTTTAGAAAAGCGAGACTACCCTTAATGCGCATTGGTGATTGGGTAGATGACAGCCTTCTGCGCACTGCCATCTTTGACAATTGAGTTGTGGAAAGCGTTCTTGCTGAACAGCATACGCCGCGCGTACGTCCACAGTCCGGTCAATGAGCATCTTTGGCATGAGGGGCAAGCGCTTGAAAGCTTAAGAGATACAGAGCGGAGCGAACTTTGAGCATTTTATTACGGCTACGCTGCTAACGAGTTTGCTGCATTAGCCGATAAGGAAGCCAAAGAACGAATCACGACGCAGGAAGCGTTAACACATTGAGTCACCCCTGCGTTTTTTAAGTCGTCAGTGACGCTAGAGTATGTATGTACAAAGTGTCCCCCCCCCCAAAAAAAAATACTGTTTTTGTTTTACTAACGTTCATCCTCCGCCCAAATATGGCCAAAGCGGTCCAAGCCGGATGGCAAAGTTTTAGATCTTTAGCTTCCACAATTTGTCTAAGATGGTAGCATTTAAGATGAAGAAAAAAAACACTAAAAAGGGTGTAGTGTTACACCTATTTGTCCCATATAATGCACCCCAAAACTTAAATTCCCCGTATAGCTCACTGCCGTCGAACTGACGGACCCAACTTTACGAGGGGCTTGATATCGGTGCGATATAACTGATTACCTTAAACAACTAAAGTACGTATAAAAAACTACAAAAAAATAACACCAAGTTTTTTCAGTAGGGCCGACAAAACCCCGATTAATTATTTTTTCTACACAGTAACACGTACATTAGCTATTTTAATAAGTTGTACCACTCGCGGCTGTCAAGCCATTCGTGAAAGTTGGTATCTTCGGTTCGTCGTCAGTGCGCTGTACGTCAAACTAAAGTTTTGAGGTATATTATATGGGACAGTGGGTGTAAGTACTACACCCCCTATTTCTGACAGTGAAGGGACGGACAAGCCCAAGCTTGCGGGGCTTACTATGTCAGTCTTAAACCAGCTCGCCTGTGCTCTCGCTTTATAGCTGGCGCGTACGTTTGACAGTACAAACACTGCCCATAGAATCGCGCGACAGACACGCATAAGAGGAACAATTTTTGATTAGAGCCACTCATCCCACGCCCTTATCCGAAATATTCACTAATATGCAAACATTTATATCCCGCTACACTCGAAGCCCGAACGTGGTCGACGCTACGATTCAACGGAGCAACGGAGGAAGTCAAACAGTGACGAAGGTGCATCGTCACAGCGTTCGTTTGTCTTTGTAGTTGTGATGTTGGGTGCTTTCAGCGAACCGTTACTAAAACTGAAGCGTGCTTTTAAGATCTCACCCCGCGGTCACACGGTATCACCAGAGCGCGCGCTTAAAAGCATGCTTCAAAGGCTCCAGTATAGTGCGGTACGCGGGACACGGTAACGGTTTGTTAAAAGTCCCCATTACCGGTTATACCAGTCACGAGCAGAAAAAAGAAGAGACCGCAGAGAAAAGCGCTATCACAAACCAGACCGATCGCTCCGCGTGATTGGTCTAGTTTATGATAGCAAACACCCAAATGCGATGAGAACCGTGGTTACGCGCTTTTGGTGCTGCTTGAATGGCTCCTGCCGATTGTAGCGTCGGTTGCCGTCAAATCTCAATTGAAAAGGGGTAGAGTAAGCAGTTTTTTACGGTGTGAAGACTGCCCATCAGAATTGTGCGACAGACACGGACGGAAACAGCAATATACAAAATTCGAGCCACTCGTCTCACACCTCTATACCCGAAGTATTCTGCTCCGCGATCGTCTAACTAAACACCAGTCGTACAAAAAAAAATGGCATTGGGCGATTACTGCTTGAAGTGCGACAAGAACAACAAATGAAGCGCTCCCATATGGCTTCCCCGTACGTATGCGTTATCTGCGAGCGCGGGGCATAGATCTCGATCGGCGACTTCGCCCATTGTGTCCACAGCGGGTTTTCTGAGAGGAGGTAAACAAAGTCCGGCGAAGGCCAGCCCGCTGATCGATGACGCGGTAATTAAGGATTCTCCGGGCGCCTCTCTTCGGGGCATCTTCGCAATCGGCCACGGTCGTCGCACGGTGGGATAATAGGGCGTCGTTAGTTACGGCTTAGGACTCGTCCTCTAACTTCCGCCGTTTCGATTCGGGCTGGGGCTCAGAAACTTCGAGGGCATCTCCTTCCGTGTGTTTGTGTAAGCGAATTGCTTAGACGCTCAGGAGGTGCGTGAGAGTCATGCTGCAGATAGGTGGCGAGGGGCGTACCCGGTGTGAATTTGATGCTAATAATTAGTTAAAGATCACATCACGCCATGAATTCATAAGTTCTGGCGCGGTCAATAATGTTATCACGAAGGAGTTATTGCTTTATTTCAAAATATTTTTTAAATATTAAGTGTTAGCGACAGGAAACATTGAGCTAGCGTTTTTATTGCCACAAAACTCAGAATGTTTTGTGGAGTTATTCAGAACCCCCATGAAGTACTCCGAGCGTTAAGGAAAAAGCTGCAACAACAATATATTGCACAGGAGGGCCAGGTGATAGACGCAGAAATAAAAAAGGCCCGCACGTAACAACGTTTTCTCTCATCACACGCATTGCTTCCGCTTTCTCTAGGGGGTGTACTATAATACCCAAATAAAGTTTTGTGACTGCATAGCAACGCTCCAGCCCCCTTCGCGAAGTCGTGCACTGCGGCTTGTACAAAAAGCTCACAGGAAAAAAAATATGCAGGCGAGCTGGTTGGAAAGCACACTAATTTAAACCCACTGAACATAAATTCACGTATAAAATAGGGGACAACAACCTGTTTTGTACGGCAGAAAGACCCCTGCACTAACCAAAGCAATATCGTGGATAACTTTCTTCGCACTTCTCCGATTGAGAAGGCAGCTCCTGAGATTGCGTGCGACATTGATCGCAAAGCAGCCCTCTTGCATCAAGCGAAGAGCAATCTCGGTCAGCTCGGGAAACACTCTCATCGCAGTGGCGATACTCCTGTTGGCTACGGCTGAATGCATTGGACGAGAACCGGATTGCGGTGCTTGGCTAGGGGTTGTGTTTAGAAGCCTGGAAAGTAAATTGCTCCGTCAAACACGAACATATTGAATTGGATCAACTGAACAGTTACAAATTATATAAAATAAAAAGAAAACTGACAGAGGAAAACACATACACACTCTTGACTATCAACTTGCTTGCTTTAATATTTCGTCTTCCTTTTTTCCGTTTTCTTTCTCTCCAAAAGCTAGTGATAAAAATCATCCCCCATGTCCGCGCGCTGCACCCAAACATAAAAACTTGCGCGCAAAAAAAGAAAAAAATTTGCCTACCTTTTTATATTTATTCTTAGTGTACTTTGGTTTTGTGTGTGTTGTCTCCGTGGAATAAATACCACGCTCCGAGCGTTTCTTCGAACCTAATATTCAACCCCACAAAATGGCGCCTAGCCAACACCACCTAGACAAGCAGAAGGGCTCCGCACCGCCATCACAGTCAGATCGATTGAGGCCTGAGATTGGGCACGAGTGCCGCGTCACTGAATGGCCGGGGCTCGTGTTCAATCAGCGCGTCGAAGTTCCGTCTCGGGCCCAATTGCAGAGTTAGCGCGATCCGATTCTGATGACGTTGCATGAAGGGAGAGGAGGCGATGCGGAGGCTTTCATTATTCTAGGTGGTGTTAGCCTAGTTGGCCTAGTGCGATGAGATATTTATTGTAATTTTTGCTTACTGGTTCAAGCTCCATATTGAGAATTGTCACCTTGGTACGAAATAGAAGAAAAAAAATGTTTTTAGTACTATATGAAGAAAACTAAAACGTTTCTTTGTTTAAAAATAAGTAATAGACGCCGTTTCTAAACTTTGCCAGCTACAAAAAACAACTAACGTAAACTTTCTACGAATACACGATATAGCTAGAGAGACTGGAATTTTAAGGTGTGATTGGACGATGCGCTGGATAAGGATGTTTGGGACGTTGTGTACACAAAATATTTGGTCAGATTGCATTTTTTTACTTAAGGTATGTGTTCCTGTTTCACGGTTTTTGCTGGGTTTGCACAAGAAGGTAGAAACTTAAAATATTGTTAATTAATGTTTTGTTCATTCGTTCAAAACATATCAGCCAATTACACAGACCTGATTTTTCAGTTTTAGCCCACCTGCGGCATACTGCATAACCATAGCCTCTTCTATACTGAGAACGCCTGGCAGATGGCCATGAGACGCGGCCGCCGAAAGTGAACAGATAGAGCTGCACACAACGGATGAGAGGAGAGTAATGTAATGGGCGCCCCGCTGCGGCGAGATGCCAAAACACACTTCTTTCAAGCGATGGAATGTCCGCTCGTGCTGCTCGCGTTCCTCGCGCGTCCTCGCCGCTGCAAAAACTGTGCGCTCTCTACCAGCTTCCCTGATAAATGATTTGTAGTACCAGATCCTCGCGCTCCAAATCTGCGACCGGGTGCTCTAAGGCTCCGTCGTCGACCTGCCAGGCCTTTTGAATATAGAGGAGGCCATGGCATAACATGCGCTATTTGCATTTAAATTTTTGTGAGATACAAACAAACAGGCAGCCTATGGCCAATTTAAAATGCTACCAAGTACGGATAAAAAGCAAACAAACAACAACGTGTTGCAGAGAATCACCGATTTAGGGCGGCAGTATATCTCTATGGAACCGTAAAAACAAGAAATAAAATTAAATAATTTCCGTGTTCCATTCATGTGAGGAAAACAAACAAACAAACAAAAAAACAAACGGCTTCTTCACTCAATGCCGAGTTTACTATACCACCTGGGTATTAATAATAATAATAATAATAATAATAATAATGCTTTATTTGAATCATGCCCCAGAACTGACCACTAGGTCATAGTGTGGTGGCACATAAAATGGTAGTACATGACTTAACACAATGTCTTCCACTTGTAAAAAAGAATAGACTAACATGCAATCAGGAATTAAAAAGATAAAAATTTAGCTCCCTTCTAAACACTGATATATCTGAAAAGATATCAACATGAGAGGACAGTTCATTGCCAGAAATCTGCGTCCTTATCAACGGTGACAGTTTCGATTGAATGGAGGGGTAAAATATAATAAATCCTCTAACAACACGTGCCGGTACGTGAAATTTTAACGATGACACTAAATCACTATCTACACGACCGTGTACAACCTTATGTAAAAATAGAACGTCGCGAGCTATTCTTCCATTTAACAAGTTCTGCAACAATAAATCTTTAAGAATATACTCGTAGTCGTAGAAGCATCTCCTTCTAAAGTACCTATCATAAACAATACGAATAAATCGTTTCTGCACTCTTTCAATTTGTGCCGCATCAGACACAACACTGCAGAACTCGAGTCTAACCCTAACCAAAGAGCAAAACAAGCGCACCACGCACCAATGATTTGAAAAGTCCCGCGTAAGGTGCGATATCATTCCCATCATTCTAAGAGCAGAGGCAACAATTTGGCTAACATGACGTGAAAAGAAAGGTTGCCGTCAAAATACACTCCAAGGTCACGGACTTGAAGGACACGTTGGATAGTAGAATTGCGAAGTAGATACGGATAAGAAATATTTTCACGTTTTCTACACATGGTAAGCTGTTTTGTTTTATCAGAATTGATAAGTAAAAAGTTATCAAGACACCAGTCTGAAACCGTAGAAACAAAAATAATATTATGAAGAATTACAGATCTAAGACAAGAGTAATCTTCAGAGAAGTAGAAGGAAACAAGCGAACTTTCGTCTTGCATGTCTCACCCTAGTTCACTGCCCTAGAATTAAGCTCATATATATGATCATTCCTTTCATTCTCCGATGCAACTTATTGACGGGTTTTGAAGGAAAAAAAACGTTCAGCCTACCCACTTTCGTCAAGAAGGAAGACCAGCGGAGCTGTACACGATACACTGTGTGTTTCTTCTTAGTCGTCGTCTGTTTTTCGCACTGTTTCCCACAATGAATTCCCACCAACGCACCCAACTCTCCATTCTTATAGCTGGAAAGGTTGCCGCCATCTACGAGTGACGGCGGAAACCATACTGGTTGTGTGCTTGCCGCCGTCGCTTATAGATGGCGGTAGCTGTCCAGGTAGGTTTGTGTCGACATACACGGACACGATCCTGGGGAACCTAGCCCTTAGCAGCTCCGCTGTAAAAACAGACAAATTTGAAAATACGTCAACTTGAGGAGACAGGTGATTTAAACAGTTCTGCATTCTTATTAATGGTGACAATTTTGCTTCAATTGATCAATAAAATATGCCTGAACATCAAGAAACACGAGCCGGCACATGAAATTGTAATGATGACGACAAATTAGTATCTACACGTCCATGAACCACTTTATGTAAAAATAAAATATCACGTGCAGTTCTTCTTTTTGACAAGTCGCGTAAAGAAAGCTCTTTAAGGATGTATTCATAGTATAAAAAAACATCTCCTCTGAAAATATCTGTCATGCACAATTCGAATAAATCGTCTCTGAACTTTTTCGATTCTTGCTGCATCACTTACCGTCAGCGAATTCCATACGGCACTACAAAACTCGAGCCTAACACGAACCAAAGAACAAAACAATCGAATGATACACAGCGGATTAAAAAAATCACGCGTCAGGCGTGATATGATCCCTAACATTCTAGAAGCAGAGGTGACGATTTGGGCTACGTGGTATGAAAAAAAGAAAGGTAGCTGTCAAAATAAACACCTAGGTCACGGATTTTCTGAACACGTTCAATTGAAGTATTGCCAAGTAGATACGGATAGGAAATGATTTCACGTTTTCTACACATCGTCAGAAGTTTTGTTTTATCTGGATTGACCACTAATAAGTTATCAGAACACCACCCTGATATGCGGGCAACGTCATCTTGTAAAAGAACACGATCATTCGTCGACTGAATCCTTAAATAAAGCTTGATATCGTCTGCAAATAAGAGCAACTGCGCATTCCTTACACAAGATTCAATATCACTAATAAATACAAGAAAAAGAAGCGGCCCCAGGTTTGACCCTTGAGGTACACCTGAAGTTGGTACAAAACGTCTGATAAGCTATTCAAGACACGTACGTTACTCTGACGATCATTCAGATAACTACTGAACCACAGTAAAAGTAATGGTGACACACCATATAAAGAAAGTTTAAGCAGAAGCAATTTGTGGTTTACCTTATCAAAGGCCTTCGATAGATCAAAATAAATAATATCGACTTGCCCTCGCGCAACAACAAACGGCACAGCGTAATTGAGTAGTGAACAAAGGTTTGTCTCTACCGAACGACCTTGAACAAATCCATGTTGAACGGTGCTCATTTTACGAAAGAAGTAAAAATAAACACGGGTGTACATCACTATTTCAAAAACCTTTGAAAAAGTACTTAGTAACGATACAGGGCGGTAGTCTCTACCTTAGACACGTCACCAGCTTAGTGTATTGGTACAACGACAGACTTTTCTATAGACTTGGAAAAACACCTTTTTTAAGCGAAATATTAAATACATGTTTCAGTAAAGGGGCAATAATATCAGCACAACCCTTAACAATAAAACTCGGTATTAAATCTGCACCAACGGATCGCTTTGGTTTTAATTTTTGTATTGCCTCCAAGATTTCGTCGGTACTAACTTGGTTGATTGACAAAGTGTCATTACAAGCAATGCTACCGGCAGAATTCGTGTTCTGGGGAACACCCGAAGAATAACAATCGCTAAAATAGTTTCGAAATATATTGGCTACTTTTTCGTGACAAGTTACATAATCCGTGTCAGTACGTAAAAATGTGTTCCTAGTTAACTCTTTTGTATGATGCCTTACGAATTGCCAGAATTTATCGGGTTCGCGGCACAGGCTGCTTTCTACTCTCTTTCATAAACACATTTATTATGCTTAAACAACTTTTTAACAAGCGCTCGGTAAACACTGAATTTCAAATACCATAGTTCAACGCCACTTCTTTTAAACAATTTATGAAAATGATTTTTCTTGCGCATATAATATTTTAATTCCTTCGAGAACCAAAAGGGATACTTAGACGCTTTAGAAAAGCGCTTAGGAATAAACAAATCGATTGACTTCCTTACTATCTCTGTTAAGGATTCAGTCGCGGAATTTACACAGTCATTACCCAGGACCGTCGACCAATCATAATTTTGAAGGAACTTATATAGCTCTAGATAATCACCATTGCTATAATCGTAAGTGCTGAAATGTTGTCGTACACACGACCTTTCAGATAAACAAAATACTACGATGAAAGGTGGATGAAAAACGTCAGGTCGCACAAGGGGATGACTAGTTGGCATTACATTTTCAATGGCACAGTTTGAAAGAAAAAGATCGAGAACATTTACGGCACTATTTTTCAACCTAGTGTGCTGACTAAACCCGTTAAAATGAATAAATTCAAGTAATCGGGACACTTTATTTCTTGTTTGAGTGCCCACACTAGTCATTAAACCAGATGACCAATCCACGCCAGGAAGGTTAAAATCCCCATATATATGTACTTCAAACTTTGAAAAATCAACTTGCTCTTGAAGTACTTTTAAATGGTTGGCAAACACAATGGGATCTGATACCGGAGGGAAATAATAATTCCCAGTAAGGTAATTAAAACCGTCACCGGATACTAGTTCAACCCACACACATTCCGCATAGGATTCCAAATCCCGCCTTCTGATCGAGTTGAGCGACTCGCGCACCGCAATTAATACACCACCACCAAACTTCTGTGCCGTGGCACTGGAATCTCGATCTTTACGATACACGTTATAAAAAGATGGAAAATAACTCGCGCTTGAAACCTCTTCTAAAAGCAAAGTTTCAGTTTAAACAAATAACATCTAAATTTGTAGAGACAATACTGGTCATACATTCATCTGCTTTCGTCCGCAGACCGCAACTGTTTTGATAGTAGCACTTTTAAATGGTTGGCATATCTATAGCCGAAGTGAGGAAATTCCAGCTTGAGAATAGGTTCGTGTTTTTCTTTCGTACTGAACTCTTGAGGTGGGGTAGTCTTAGCGAAAGAATTGATGCCATAACAAAATGTTTGTTTTTACGTGATCACCTAATAATTATGCCTTTTTGCCCACAAAAAGATGTCTCCCATCTACGGGCCCCCGTTCTTAGCGTATGAAGGCCGCTTTGTTGGCAGCACCTTCGCACTGTAAGCGGTGGACTAGGGTCTGTTGCAGCGTAGAACGGCATAAATGGCTCGACTTCCGAACTTGCAGAAAGAAAAGGCGTCACTGCTCCGCGCAGTAAGAATCCATCCACTATTATTCGGACATCACGGGAAGCTGGAAGCGGTCGCAAAAATGCGTGGCTTCCCTCCAATATAATGCACCACATAATGCAAACCCAAATGCATTTCGGGACATTAAACAGCAAACAAAAGCTTTTTTTCTTGGACGGAGTTTTTTTTTTCTTCAGTTTTTACATTGAAACAGACTAAACAGGGCTCGCAGTGAAATCACATTACCGGCCATTGTGGTCTTTGTTGCTGAGCATGTGCCTTCTGCAGCAAAACGTTTTGCGTCCCCGATATTTTTTTCTTTGTAAAGAGGAAGTAATAATGACCACCATCTGGAGGAAATGCAAAACGCGCTCCTTTCTGACGGAGGAAAGTCGCGTAGCCGCAATTCCCCTCTTCTTTTACCACCCCATGCCGCCTCACACCAACAAAGCCCTCGACGCTGGCAATACCGGCCACAGCCAATGCTGAGCGCAAGTTCGTCTGCTTCTTTTGCAGGGGTTTGTGTGTCAGACCTCCGAGCTCTGATTGGCTCTGATGGAAGGATAGCAGGTAGACCTCAAAGCAAGATGCCTTGAGGTCTACCCACTATCCGTCAATCTGAGCCAATCAGAGCTCGGAGGTCTGACGTCACCACAACTCCTGCAAAAGAATTTAGCTAAATTTAGCTCAAAAATTGATGCCACGTGACCTCAACAGCAATTAAAATTCCCCGCTATATTTGGCGGGGAATTGAATTGCTGTTGAGGTCACGTGACGCCAATTTTCACGCTAAATTTAGTGCGGCCACGCCGACACCGACGGCGACGCCGCAAAACCCGGAAACGGGCGCCTAAAAGCTGCATGCACTCTAAAAACAAAAACAAAATACACCAGTAGCTATACAAGACGTCTCGTATAAAAGGAGCTACTCAAATCTAGAAAACACGCCTGAATAGGGTCATCCTTCGCACACGCATAGACGGCAGACCAAGGCACCGAAAGGTCCACATACCGTGACATTGCTCTACACGCGGGAAACGCAGTATTTCCAACCCCACAGATTCTCGGTTATTTGGATGCATACCACAGCGTTCCGGTGGTAGTCGTGACATTCCCTAAGCCTGGTAAACTCTAAATAGGCGACACAAAAACCACTGTCCGAACAGTTATCGGGTAATTTTATCCAATTTGAGCCGCACGGCACCCTCGCCTACACGAAAACGATCAAAACAAGGAAAAAAGTTCACTGGTGAGGCACTAAAGTTTCGGTATGCCCTCAGGCTCTCATACAAAGTGGGGTTCGAGCGTCCACCGAAGAGACGGGCGTGTCGATGAATATTAACGGCCAGACCTGAGAGGGGGGGGCGGAAGTGCTCCCCGCGGACGTAACGGTCGCCAGGGTGTGTACGTGCTTAATCACTGCGCAGCTATCTTCCCTTCGTGCGGCGGAAGCCGCCGTCGGCCTCATTTTCACGCGTCCCGCTCGTCCCATCCACTTGGGCGCTCGAATCAGTCGAAGCGCGCGTCGGCAGAAGGTATGAATCCTGGCGAGTGCTGTGTAATCGGCGGAAGGACAACGGGGCCATTCGCACGATGGACCGATTCGGTTTCTGCCGTAAAACGCCGCAGAAAATCTTTTTTTTTTTTTTCGACGCTCATTAAAATTGAGTGTCTTGCGGCAGTCGGAGGGAACGGAAAACGGCGGCGGAGTAACAAATGAGACCGCGATTTAGATGGACACTGCGTTTGCACTCGGAGGTAGCACTTCTTATGAACAAGGCCTGTGGGTCCGCTTTCCCGCGGAGCATGGGGATAGCGAATCACCGTAATCGGCGAAAAAAGGGGCAGTGATTTACGGGACAGAGGTCACGTTTTCACGCAAAATTGCTCTCTGCTCAGATCACATTTTTACGGAGTAGCGTGTCCTCGACGTTGTTATTCGCAGCGTTTCTTATGCAAAACGCGATGGTTGGCTGTATGTGTGCTGTGCAGGAAAGTAGACACAAGGGCATTGTTTGTAAAGGAGTGCGACTATTACTCGAGAAAATACGGTAATTTGTGTATACCTCCGTTTTAGGGGCATCTTATACCCTATTTACGCGATAATGAAGGTGGAAAATCATTTCGCGATCCTCGGTGCGTGGCAAGTGCTCGCGACTCAAGAGGGCGGGCTGATTCGCCGATTGCAAAGGGACGTATACTAACGGCACTATCTTTATGTTGTCCATGTGAACGAGGTATAAAATTCCCTTGAAAATCGAAAGTAATTTGCGTTAAAGATGGTTACATCGTGCCGCACGACGGCTCAGAACGACATTCACATCAATGACATTTACTTACAACAAAGTTTGTAAAACTCCTTCAGCTCTTCAGATACCGTTCGTTTCTGGTTAATGAGCACCAAGTACCAAGTCATAAATAAAAAGTATATACTTGTTTAAGAGAGTGTTTTCCCCGTATTTTTAGGGTTTTAGGAAACATTTAACGCACTTATTTTCGATACGAAACACATTAAAGATGTTGCACGCGGACGACGATTCCGTACCATTCGATCAGCAACGAGCTTCTGTTTATCCTCTTCCTCATAAGGCCGTTATCGCGGAGTATACGTCAGCGGAAGAACAAGAAGCTTTAGTCGCCGTCATGGTTCGTCTTCTTGGTTGGCCTTCTTTCGTCACAACCCGCCATCGTTTGTCGTGGCTGGTCGTGGTCGGTGGTCATTGCCTTTATTTTCTCTCATCTTGGTTCACTTGAGCTCGCAGTCCTCCCCGAAAATGTTCGGCGTCATCTTCATGAAAGCGTTGAGCGTGAGTGGATGTTACCTCGCACTACCACCCGAACGTCACGAATGAAAATAAGAAGAGGAAAAATAATAGATAAAATGAACATTTAATGAGGCAAACTCGTGCTTACAACCTAAAAAAGAAAAGTACACGCATTTTGCGTGGGCAACGGAAGGGTGACTGCCTCGATGTTTCCTGTCTCGGATACTTTTATGCAGATTACGTAGTCTAAAGCATTCTGAACTGGAACAAACGATACATTACAAGATAATGCTAAAACGTTTTAGCAGAGCCGTAAAAATAAATGGAAGAATTAGAGCTGGTGGGGTTCGAACTCCGTGCCCTCGCGTGGGAGCCTCACGCGATGCGAACTCGGTCATGCGCGTGGCAATATTTGTTCGTAAACAAGTAGGACCTGCTCCTATACAAGAACGCAAAACACGAGCGGTACCAAGTCCTGCTTTGGCTACATAAGCAAAAGTTAGCGACGGTGGCCCAAGGCAACATAATATTGTACGTATAAAAGTCAGGCAACAAAGTTTTAAAGATTCATTGGTGAGTCTTAGGGATATATTAGCATGGCCCTTGGGAAACGCCATACTCGTCCCCCTCTGAAAATCACTAACGCTGACGCCTTCACTTTTCTCTTTGACTTTCTCTTTTGGCGTTCTCGTTTTCTTCCTTTTTTGGCCTTGTTACGGGGTCAGTTTTAGCGTTTCCCAAAAGAATTACCTGTGTGGTGTTTCTGAAAGGTCATGCTAACGCATTCCGTAAAAAATCCACCAATGGATCTTTGTGTTATTTTTTGCACCGCTTTTCTGTACTCTGCCTGTCAGAGCACGTTGTCGCCCCTGGATACGGTCATCCACATCACTCGTGGAAAGAACCACATTCATACCACTCATGAAAGGAACCGGAGCATCCATATCACTCATGAAGGGAATCCCATGCATCGGTTTATCTACACTCATACATCACAACCCACGCACCGCTGCTACGGAAACCCAGAGCGAAGAGCAACCGGCGACGGCAGAGCGCCAACAAAGCAAGCCCGCATTCCACCGCGCCACGGCACGTCCTCCTCTCTGGCTTCGCTTCAGCTGTGACTGTGCGTGTAACATTGACGAGAACGAAAAGGTTCATTTTGACGAAAACCCCCGGTGCATCAGTTTGTCAACGTCGGGAAGAGAGGGAGAGGTCGACGTGCGCTGACGTCAGCGCTTCGGACCAATGGGGGCGTTCACATGCGTCCCCCTCCCCTTCCTTTTCGCTCTCCCCGGTGCTGACTAATCGAAATGACATCACCGGGTTTTCGTCAAAACGACCGTTCTAATGCTAACGCATTAAAAGCGCATGGACGCTCGCTGACGTTACCGGAAGTAACACAAGAAAATTGTTATACTACATTTGTTGAAAAAGAAACTACGTGTGGGTGTCTATTATAAAGAAATCGCAAATATTCTAGAACTGAAGAAATATTTGCGATCTACGTACAGTGAAGCACCCTCGTTTTCTACAGCGGCGCGGAAAATTTTTGATTGTTCCCAATTTCATAAACATATTTCCGGTTGGTTTGTCGCACAACTGTTTTGCCCTTGAAAAGCCAATTATAAAAAGGAAAGGTTAAAATAATAATACACAATTTTTCTTTTTCGCCAGGCAGTTTTAAACAAGATTGAAAATGAGAATCGATACAACTAAGAAGAAAACTTGAGAGAGGAAAGAGCACCCCCACCCCTGCCCCCCAAACCCCACTTTTTTTCTTTGCCCTTTCTCTTGCGTATCCACCGCATCTACGCATCGTCAGCGTGCATTTGCATGGGACAGCGCGTCATCTCCATAATCCTCGGCCGTGATGTGTGCGCGCTTATTCAAGGCCACGACAGCAAACGCTCCGCACCACACTGCCATGCGTGATCTCATCGAGCACGGCCATTCATCTTGTCCCATCTCTTCCCTACCTCCCGCTCCCACGCCGCAAGGAACCCTACTCTGCGCATAGGGCGAGCACACTTTCCGACGCTTGAAGTCTCAAGTTCTCAGGTGAACTCCCGAGTGCGGAGCACCGCGTTCACAGTTTCGAACTCCCCCCCCAAAAAAGAAGCACTCCTGCCGACGATCAATCGATGTCGAGTGGGATGAGAGCTTGTGCCGGTCGTTTGTAGAGTCGCGCTACCATGTGAAGGCAGCTACCTATGACATGTTCAGTTGGTGGGGTTGAAGTATGGCGCGGAAGCTTTTAACGAGAAAGAAAGAAAAAAGAGAGGGGGAAGGGGGAGGGGGTCAGCAATCGCACTACACCCAGATTGCGGCTTTGCTGATAAGAACATAATACGTCCTCTCGCAGCATTTCTTTTTTGCAATATAAACTTCCGTGCCAAGAGGTGTTTGACGACATCACTTCAAAATGCAGTTTAG
>JAZHYW010044826.1:0-15877 GCA_037355805.1 Ixodes ricinus | reverse complement strand
GCATACCAGAGAAACTTTAGTGCCCTCGCCAGTGAACTTTTTCCCTTGTTTTGATCGTTTTCGTGTAGGCGAGGGTGTCGTGCGGCTCACATTGGATAAAATTACCCGATAACTGTTCGGACGGTGGTTTTTGTGTCGCCTATTTAGATTTTACCAGGCTTAGGGAATGTCACAGCTACCACCGTAACTCTGTCGTATACATCCAAATAACCGAAATCTGTGGGGTTGGAAATACTGCGTTTTCAAAATTTCGGTCTCTTTAGCTATATCGTGTATTCGTAAGAAGTTTACGTTAGCTGTCTTTTTGTTTTTTGTAGCTCACAAAGTTTAGAAACGGCGTCTATTCTTGATTTTGAAACAAAAAAAAAACTTTCTTAGTTTGTATGTGGCACTACTGAAAACAAAAATACGATTTTTTTTTCTGTTTTGTCCTGAGGTGTCAATTCTTAATTGAAGCTTGAACCAGTAAGCAAAAATGGCAATAAATATCTCATCGCACTAGGCCAAACACCACGTAGAATAATGAAAGCCTCCGCATCGCCTCCTCTCCCCTTCATGAAACGTCATCAGAATCGGATCGCGCTAACTCGGCTATTGGGCCCGAGTCCGACTTTCGACGCGCTGATTGGACGCGCGCCCCAGCCGAACACTGACACAGCACTCGTGCCCCAAACTCAAGCCTCGATCGGTCTGACTGTGATGACGGTGCGGATGCCCTCTGCTTGTCTGGGTTGTGCTGACTGAGGCGCCATTTTGTGGGGTTCAATATTGCCGCGGGCGCAGCTGACCAAGTAGGCAGCGCGCGCGTGGCCTAACGGTTATCGCGCCTGTCTCCCACGCGAAAAGCCAGGGTTCGATTCCTGGGAGCGGCGCATCTTTTGTTTATTCCTGCAAACTAGTATTCTGGTAAATTCGAGAATCCTGTTGCTTGTTCGAGGTCCGAATGTTCTACGCGTCGAACTTTCTACGCCGATTATTCCAGAAGCCCACGCATGTACTATCGGGGAAAAATGAAATGCGAACAGAGGAGCGCGTGGCTTGCCGTACAGGCTGCGCCACCTGGAAGTGAGCCTAGGAGCGAGGGTGCGTGGCCTACTCCGATGTGTTCACGCCCTTCGCTCGGCACTCCCAAGCTTCGGCAGTGCGCCTCTCAGTGCGCTGAAAGCTGTCACCGCTATCTTTGTCTGCTCGGCGCGTGGGCCGAGCTTCTTCGCACCGCACGCGCTGAGCCAGCAAAGATAGCGGTGATAGCTTTCAGCGCACTGAGAGGCGCACTGCCGAAGCTTGGGGAGCGCCGAGCGAAGGGCGTGAACACATCGGAGTAGGCCACGCACCCTCGCCCCTAGGCTCACTTCCAGGTGGCGCAGCCTGTACGGCAAGCCACGCGCTCCTCTGTTCGCATTTCATTTTTCCCCGATAGTACATAAGGGGCTCCGCGTGGCGAGCCGCAGTCAGTTTCGCCCCAGCGTTCGACTCTGCTCTTTCGCCGACTTCGACGCCCGCGACGCTCTGCGTTATCTTCTGTTTCCTTTTTATTTTTGGGCACAAGTTCGCCCCATTAAACGTTTCAGTTTCCCCAGTTATTCTTTGTCTCATCACTTGTCATTCGTGACGATATTAGGTTCAAAGAAACGTTTGGAGCGCGGTACCGTATTTGTTCGAGTAATAGCCGCACTGTTTATGAAGAAAACCTGAGGGTTCGCTTTTCCGCGGAGCATGCGGCTTGCCAATCACCGCGATCGGCAGCATGATTGCAGCGGTTAACAGGACAGAGATAACGTCTTCGCGCGAGGATACAATCTGTGAAGGTTGCATTTGTATGGAGACTCGTGTTCTTGATCTAGTTATTCGCTACGTTATTTATGCACAACGCGATGATTGGCTGTATATGTGCTTTGCGGAAAAGTAGACGCAAAGGCATGGTTCATAAATAGTGCGGCTATTACTCGAGTAAATACGGTATTTATTCCACGGAGATAACATACAGAAAACCAAAGTAACAGTAAAAAAAGTATAAAAAGGTAGGCGCTTTTTTTTTTTTTTGTTCTTGCGCGCAAGTGTTAATGTTTGGGTGCAGCGCGCGGACATGGGGGATGGTTTTTATCACACATCTCCACGAGAGGGGGCTGGGTGGTGCATTGAGCAAACAGGTATGAAGCCACCGGAAGCAAGCGGCTTGTCCCGGAAGTGAGCGCTTGGCAGGCTTTGTAACCCTTCCGAGTGCTGGTTCGAAAAGCGTCAAGGGCGCTGGATTTTCGCTTGTCGCCTGAAGAGAGCCTGCTTGTTGCGCAGTAAGAGCGCATGCAGACCCGAGAAATATCATGGGAAGCCATTCAATGTAAACATTTTGAGATTCTAGTTGATCAGGTGTGCATATGCCCCAAGTTCAAATGCCTCATTTTCGGGATTTAATTCGGAACATGAATATTAAAACCCACTCAAAGACACCGGAAAATACGGACCAAAACATGGACTGAATGCACTAGGAAGTCCAGCAGACGCCCGACTTCCGGGACAAGCATTGAACTTCCGGTGGCTTCACTTGCGCCCTGCTCGGAGTGCGGCTATGCGCCATCGAGCGCCCTATAACGGAGACGCATAGTTTTTATCACTAGTTGTTGTAGAGAAAAAAAAGAAAAAAAGGAAGACGAAGTATTAAAGCAAGCAAGTTGTTATTCAGTGGTGTGTATCTGTTTTCCTCCCTCGTTTTTTTTTTTTTTTTTTAGCATGTAACTGTTCAGCTGACCCTATTTAATATGTTCATGTTTGACAGAGCAATTTACTTTCCAGGCTTCTAAACACAACCCCTAGCCAAGCAACGCAATCCGGTTCTCGCCCAATGCATTCAGCCGTAACCAACAAGAGTATCGCCACTGCAATGAGAGTGTTTCCCGAGCTGACCGAGATTGCTCTTCGCTTGATGCAAGGGGCTGCTTTGCGATCAAAGCCGTACGCAATCTCAGGAGCTGCCTTCTCTATCGGAAAATGTGCGAAGAAAGTTATCCACGATATTGCTTTGGTTGGTGCAGGGGTCTTTCTGCCGTACAAAACATGGTGTTGTCCGTTATTTTATGCGTTATTTTATGTTCCTTGGGGTTCTTTGGTGGTTAGGGTGCTTCACAACCAGTTCGCCTGCTATTTTTTTTCTGTCAGCTTTTTGTGCAAGTTGCAGCGCACGACTTCGTCGCAAAGGGCTGGAGCGTTGCTATTCAGTCACAAAACTTTATTTGGGTTTTATAGCACACCCCCGAGAGGAAGCGGAAGCAATGCGTGTCATGAGAGGAAACGTTGTTACGTGCGCGCCTCTTTTATTTCTGCGTCTACCATCTGGCCCTTCAGTGTAATATATTGTTGTTGCAGCTTTTTCTTTAACGCGCAGAGTACTTCATGGAGGTTCTGAATAACTCCACAAAACGTTCTGGCTTTGGTGGCAATAAAAACGCTAGCTCAATGTTCTCCTTTCGTTAACACTTAATATTTTAAAAAGATTTTGAAATAAAGCAATAGCTCCTTCGAGATAACATTATCGACCGCTCCAGAGCTTATGAATTTATGGCATGATGTGATTCTTAACTAATTATTAGCGTCATATTTACACCGGGCACTTATGAGGCAGAGGTTTATAGCCCGTCGTAAAAAAATGGGTCATTGAAATAGGTATATTTACCGGGGGAAAAGCAAACAAAGTTCGGCTTCGCACTGACTACCGTCGAATCGAGATACCGAAACTATGTCGTTCATAGCTACAAAAGTGCCGAATTGAAGAGCTCTCAGCGGCCGCCGAGGCGGCAGGTCACCTGGTCACATAAAAGGCTACATTTTCGGGTTTTAACGTGCCAAACCAACGAAGGGCATCTGGCACGCCCCAGCGGAGGACTGAAGATTGATATCGACCACCTAAGAATCTTTTGACGTCTAATTGAAATGTAACAGCAAATGCGCGTCTAACTCTGACGTCGTGTAGGGCGCGGAGTTTTTCGTATCAAATTCATCGCTGCATCGCGTGGAGCACATTTCTTTCTTTCTCTTTTATCTAACAACTGTTATGGCTTGGCCTTTTCACTAAAGTTATGAACTCCTGATTGAAATGTGTCAACTAAACCCCGATAAGTTAATTTAGTGAATATTGTGATGAGCACGCAGATGCACATATTAAGAAAATAAAAACAAAGCACAAAACGTTATACATGATGATTGAAACCTGTGACTGTGGTTTGAAAAACGGAAACTCGTGAAGGAGGAAGAAAAAAGGGACAAACAAAGTCTCTTGAGACGTTGTCTGTCCCTTTTTCTTCCTACTTCACGAGTTTCCGTTTTTCAAACCACAGTCTCAGGTTTTCAATCATCATGTATAACTTACACAAGCTCGCCTGCATTTTAACCGTTTTTACGCAAAACGTGGATGAAAAATTATTGTTCGTGGAGTTTGGCTCATTATTTTTTTCCCCAAATTATCACGTCACACTTGCGCTCTGGAGTCCGCCGTAGCCGGTAACGTTATTCTGAAATAAGCATTTCTTCATTTAAGTGCCTTTAATGAAATATTTTCTGTCCGAAAAATGCAACCTGTAGCTGTTTTCACCCGCTTCTCTTTCTCGAATGCGTTCTCGTCATTCAACTTCAGCACTCGACCAGACTTCTACATAACGTGTTACTTTTACCTAGTTACTTCTATAACGAAGTAACATCAGTTCCTTTTTCGAGAAAATAAACGAGTAATGTATGCTCGTTACTTTATGAGCGAGTAATCAGTGAAGGTATTATTTAATTACCTTTTCTTTGAGTAACGTGTGCATGTATGCACTAGAACAACCGATTGACCGACCCTCGCCACCTATCTGCAGCATGACCCAGCGCATCTCCTGAGCCCCTTAGTAATTCGCTTAGACAAACACACGGAAGGATATGGCCTCGAAGTTTCTGAGCCCCTGCCCGAATCGAAACGGCGGAAGTTAGGAGGACGAGCCCTAAGCCGTAACTAACGACGCCCTATTATCCCGCCGTGCGACGACCGTGGCCGATTGCGAAGATGCCCCGAAGAGAGGCGCCCGGAGAATCCTAATTACCGCGTCATCGATCAGCGGGCTGGCCTTCGACGGACTTTGTTTACCTCCTCTCCGAAAACCCGCTGTGGACACAATGGGCGAAGTCGCCGATCGAGATCTATGCCCCGCGCTCCCAGATAACGTACGTATAGGGAAGCCATATAGGAGCGCTACATTCGTTATTCTTGTCGCACTTCAAGCAGTAATCGCCCAATGCCATTTGTTTTTGTGTTTTTTTATACGATTGGCGTTTAGTTAGACGATCGCCCAGTAGAATATTTCGGGTATAGAGGTGTGAGACGAGTGGCTCGAATCGTGTATATTACTGTTTCCGCTCGTGTCTGTCGCACAATTCTGATGGGGAGTCTTCACACCATAAAAACTGCTCGCTCTACCCTTTTCAATTGAGATTTGACGGCAACCGACGCTACTGGAGTGCCTTTATGTGCGCTTCGCATAGAGTGATGCCAACTGCCTGTTTCCCTTTCCACACCCTCTTCAACCGCCATTTTGTTCGTCATTGGTTCCCCGTGAGCCGGAAAGTGGCCTTTGTGTCCATCGGTCCTCCCATCCGATGGGGAAAATGCCAATCCTCCCTCCGTGGGTTCCACAACGCTGCTCGAACTTGTGAGATAAGGTGCTTGTTTCCGGGAGGGTTATAAGCGCCACGGATTATCGCCGAGGACCAAAATGGTTGCTGGTTTGGCGGCGAGTTGTATTACAAAGGGTGGCATCACCCTAGCGAAGCGCACATGAAGGCTCCCTAGACGCTACAATCGGCAGGAGCCATTCAAGCAGCACCAAAAGCGCGTCGCCACGGTTCTCATCGCATTCGGGCGTTTGCAATCACAAGCTAGACAAATCACGCAGAGCGATCGGTCTAGTTTGTGATAGCGCCTTTTTCTGCGGTCTTTCTTTTTTCTATTCATGACTGGTTTAACCGGTAAAGGGGGCTTTTAGCAAACCGTTACCGTGTCCCGCGTACCGCACAATACCGGAGCCTTTGAAGCATGCCTTTAATCGCGCGCCCTGGTGATACCGCGTGACACCGGGGTGAGATCTTAAAAGCACGCTTCAGAGACTCGAGTGTGTATAGTGCGGTACGCGGAAATTCAGTAACGGTTTGCTGAAAGCACCCAACATCACAACTTCGCAGACAAACGAACGCTGTGACGATGCACCTTCGTCACTGTTTGACTCTCTTCTCCGTTGAATCGTAGCGTCGACCGCGTTCGGGCTTCGAGTGTAGCGGGATGAGTGGCTTTAATCAAAGATTGTTCCTCTTATGTGTGTCTGTCGCGCGATTCTATGGGCAGTGTTTGTACTGTAAAACGTACGCGCCAGCTATAGAGCGAGACCACAGGGGAGCTGGTTTAAGACTGACATACTAAGCCCCGCAGGTGTGGGCTTGTCCATCTCTTCACTCTCAGAAATGTGGAGTGTAGCACTTACACCCACTGTCCCATATATTACACCCAAAACTTCAGTTCGAAGTACAGCGCACTGACGACGAACCGAAGATACCAACTTTCACGAATGGCTTGACAGCCGCGAGTGGTACAACTTATTAAAATAGCTAATGTACGTGTTACTTGTCTAGAAAAAAATGATTAATCGGGGTTTTGTCGGCCCTACTGAAAAAACATCGGTGTTACTTTTTTGTAGTTTTTTATACGTACTTTAGCTGCTTAAGGTAATAAGTTATATCGCACCGCTATCAAGCCCCTCGTAAAATTGGGGCCGTCAGTTCGACGGCAGTGAGCTATACGTGGAACTTAAGTGTTGGGGTGCATTATATGTAGGGTTCGGAGTTTTTGGTTTAAACCGATAAAAACCGATAAAAGTACACCGAATTAATTTTCCGAAATTCGGTTTTAACTGAAAAAGGTCAGTTTTTAGTTTTGTCATTTTCGATATAAACCGATAAAAAGCGACAAAAGTACGTCAAATCCATTTTCGAAAATTCAGTTTTAACCGGAAAAGGTCACTTTGACCTTCCAGTCGTACCACAGAGCCGTGGCGAAAAAGTGGAACGCAGTGTCTATCGAAACGTGTCCGAATGTATGGGATACACGGATGCCATCACGACGTTTTGGTTTAATGTGCGCATCATCGATCGGAACGTGAAGTCCGAAATGCCCTATGACTTCGCCGTGTACGAGCGTGTTTTCAAACTCGTTGTAAGGAAGACTGACTTGATGCAAGCTCTGCATGTTGTGTTGTGCTTCGAAACGTCGCACCGTGTCTCTTTTGGCGGTCACAATAGGTTGATTGGCCGATTTTGGCTCACGCAGCTTTTCATCTCCTCAGCCCGCCAGTGTCCAGTGTTAGCGTTGAGAGTGCGTTCTCGAAGCTCAGGGTCATATTGCCGCGAGCGCAGCTGACGAAGTAGGCAGCGCGCTCGTGGCCTATCGGTTATCGCGCGTGCCCTCCACGCAGAAAGCCCAGGGTTCGATCCCTGGAAGCGCCGCGTCTTTTATTTATTCTTCCAATTTAGATTTCTGGTAATTTCGAGAACCGTGTTGCTCGTTCTAGGTTAGAATGTTCTGCGCGCCGAATGTTCCAGAAGCCCACGCGTGCACAAAAGGGGCTCCGCCTAACCAGCCGGTCTCAGTCTCGCCCAAGCGTTCGACTCTGCTGCTACGCCGACTTCGACGCCCGCGACGCTCTGTTGTTATCTTCTGTTTCCTTTTTGTTTTGGGCACAAGTTCGCCCCCATTAAACGTTTCAGTTTCCTCAGTTATTCCTTGTTTGTCGCCTCGTCATTCGTGACAATATTAACAGGAAAGAAAGACTGCGGATCAACGAGGAGAACCTGGGAAAGCACATGTGTGTGTACTATAATAAGAACACGTAATCCTGATACACATAACGTGAAGTTCCAATATTTTGGGCATAGGCTTCTTTTACAGTTGCGTTGACACTTTCACAGCCGTGCGCACGATCTCCGCAGCCCAGCACGTGCGTTTGTGTCACTTAGGAAGGCGAGCAAAGCACGCGCCATACGCACAAACACTCAAAATGGTACCGACCAGACTTTCTGGCGTCTCAGCTAGTCTCAACCAACGGTACTCTAAACGGTTGTTTATATCTTTACCATAGGACGCGCTTTACAGCGCTGTCACAGCTACCGGTGCGCGCGCGTTCCATGCACGAGGGCTCATTCCGCTCTCGTGAGGCTGAGCACGGCCGCTACATCACCCTCTCCCGAGCGCGGAGAGGGTGAGCTAGCGGCCGTGCTCAGCCTCACGAGAGCGGAATGAGCCCTCGTGCATGGAACGCGTGCGCACCGGTAGCTGTGACAGCGCTGTAAAGCGTCCTATGGCAAAGATATAAACAACCGTTTAGAGTGCGTTGAATGACTGCCTTCATAGCTCTGTGGTTAGCGCGTCTGCCTGCTGATCAAAGGGTCAACGGTTCGAATCCCAGCCGGCGCCGGTCTTTTTTATTTATTTATCGACCCGCAGCGTAAGAGGTTAGATAGCCAGATAGATAGATAGATAGATACATAGACGAAAAGTGCGTGAAGTATCCAAAGAATGCTATTCGCATTAAAAGTTTCGTGTGCCTTGAAGGGCGGAAAAAGGCGTTTCAGGTATTGAGCACCATGGACACTGGCCTGTCGTCTCGGCTTTCGCGGGCTTATCTGCACCCTGCACGCAGCCTTTTTCTTAAAGAATCGACTCCACTACGTCGACGCAGTCGATGTTCCGCCAAGCTATGAATGGGAGCTCAAACATTAGATTAGCCAACCGCTCCCGTGGGTATACAGAAGAGGTAAACCTCGGCTGAATCTCCACCGCGGCTGCACCTTCCCATATGGGAGTATGCGTATACCACCCTCGCCGACGAATATGCTTTGGTTGCAGCGCCTTTCTTTTCAAGACGTTCCTCCTTTGTTTTTGTGTGGTCTAAGAGTCCGAGGGTCCCTAAGAGTAAACATTTGCGTCTGAGAGACGGAAAAAGAAGAGGGGGGGCCGGGAGTATTCTTATAACGCACTACCAGATCGATGGGATAAACAGAGGTGGTTTTTATTCGGGGGAGGGGGGGGGGGGCGGCGGGGGCATACAAATACGCCGCGTTCGGAACCAGTAAACCGCCGAAACAGCAAACGAGGGACTGAGAGCAAACTGCAAGCTGACAAAAAAGAAGCATGAAAAAAAAAAGATTAAAGAAAACGCTTGTAGAGCTTTGTTACATATCTGCGATCGCAAGAGGCATGAAGTCACCCGCCTTGAGGAAGTGATCGCAAAGACGAGAATCCCAAAACAAAGGGTGCGGGCCGTTGACGTAGAGACTACTGCTCTTTTCTCTTACACAAGGTTCAAAAGAAAATAATCATAGTAATGATATTTTGTGTATGTTTATAGAGCCCAGAGCTAGTTCGCCTCAGTGGGCGTCTGGTACCCCAGCTGTAGATGAGCAATTTAGCCATTGCTGTACAACCGCTAGCCTGGGTTATTTAACGTGCACCACACAGTAGTGGTACACGACGGCACGCCGGTACGATGCTCATCCAGATCGAAACGGGCAGGGGGGGCGTTGGAACCGGGTATCTCTGGGTTTGAAAGTACGAAGTAATGTATCCAGAACTCGCTACAGCTTTTATTCGTCTAGGATTTTTATTCCGAGTGTTTATTCCTGTTCGTTTCGGTTAAAAAAAAACAGGTTTTTCTATGAGTGTCGAGTCGAAAGAGGCAGGCAACGACTCCGACACGCGAAGTGGCTGAGTGTGTTTCATGTACTGACGCTTTCGTTATTGGTTCCCGTGACCCGGAGGAGCGGGGGCATGGAGGCTTTGAGCTGAGTTCAAGAAGGGTCTGTCACTGCAATACAAACATTTTGACCGATATATGCGATCTGGGTCGAAACGCTAAGCTCGATGCTTCACGCCCTCAATGTCTAAGTTTAGATCGCGTCCTCAAGTCAAAACATTTTCTGTCGAAACCTCAAGCGGAAGTGACATCACCAGGCGGAAACGACGTGAAGGACAGAAGCGGAGAGCTACAGTCTATGCAACTATGTATCGTAAACTGGTGCGGCCTTGCTACCAAAATATGAAACAGAGATAAAAAAAAGATCAAATCGACGCCTCTTAGGTCACAAGGCCGCGGCGCTAAATTTCTGACGTCACCGTCTCAAGGCCGCTGCTAGGCACAGTTTGGGAATGAGTGTTGCGCCAGCGTTAGGCAAGCACTGGTGTCCTCCAAGTTAGAACACAAGTCCCAGCCGAACGGTGGAACAGCCCTCGTCTCTGATTGATGCCTCCAATCAGTGACGTCATGAATCTAGCGCTGCGGCTACGCTACTTATACACAGGGTGTTTGATTTTAATTAGAACATAATTCTTCTACGCAATCCGCGAAAGGTACACTATTGTTGTCCGTTATACAGCCACGGGGATATAATATAGGAGGATAATCCTCACCATAATTCGGATAATTAACTACATCCCGTTAATTAATGGTGCGACGGGCACAAGGACAGCTGCGCCAAAAAGGTGGATGCTGCGATCATCTTCACAATAGAGAGTTTTAGTAGATCGTGTTTTCGGGCCCCGCTCTTTGTAGCGGGAGCTCGCGCTGCCACTTCTATACGTGCTCTGAAGCGCGCGCCTGTAGCGGTAGCGGGCCTTCAGAAACGATCTACTAAAACTCCCTATAGACCATTTGCTGTATTACCCAAGCATCAAGGAGAATGCAGGGATTGGTGTTCCACGCGCCACACGCGCACGCCTTCCCCGTATAAAATATTCGAAGTAAATAACCAAAATAAAGGGTTGACGAACGCGCGTGCTAGATACAATTTGTTTTAGATTTTTGCTTTGGAAAATTTACTACTGCTGAGGCCAGCACGTGCGGCACGTGGAACATCAATCCCTGCATTCTGCTTGATGCTTGGGTAATTTAGCAATAGGTCTATTAGAGCGTGTTGGTAACATTGACTGGCAACAGAAGGAATAAAACAAACTTCAAGACAAGGGACGACGAACATTTCTTTGGTCGTCCCTTGTCCCGAGTTCATTTTATTCTTGCTGTCGCCAGTCTACGATCATCATCGGCGTTTTTACAGAGCTAGCCTCTTGCCTGTTGTGCGAGTGGCTAACTCTAGGGCACTTCCGCGCTTGCCAGGTGCGTCAACGTTTTTAAATAAAAATGACCAATTTAATAGTTTTATTCATGACGCTTAGCAAATTTCTAATTGAAATCACGCGTCTATTTTCACCAAGTAAAAAAAAGTTAATGAACACATTTTAGTCAGTTTTCTAACTTATTTCGAGAATTAGCCACCTATATTATATGTCCCCCTGTTTTTACTACTTAATCTGCACAGACTGCATTAATGTAGTACTTTTTACGGATTTTTTTTACATTTTTATTCTTCTACGAATTACCCAATTTGAATTTAAAAAAAAACAACAAAAAAACCTGTATAGTCATTGAAGAGCTCAAGGAGTGCAGGGCGAGGCTTAGGCGAGGCGACTCCCGAGCATTTCACTACTGCTCCGGAACCAATCAGATTGCTGCCTCAAACGCTACCGACGCCGATGAATCAATCACGAAGCAAGACGTGCGAAGAAGTCACGGCCTGCATTTACATAAGCTGTCAGTGAGTAGAGGTATGTTAATTAATGAGCGTCGTTTTGGAGCTGCGAACATTGTTTTAGGCATCGTCCAAGATTACAAAAGTTTGTCGTGTTTTCTTTTTTTAATTTGGAGAGGCGGTGTAAGTTTACGGGCAGCTTTCCAAGTGTCGTCGGTAGTGCGCGAAACACCGGTCACAGACACCTTCGAAACGAACGTTCCGACTGCACTCTATCATTCGCAAGCCGTTGTACTGTACTGGCTAAATTTTTCATCTACAAGCTGAGACACCAGGCTCACATTGAGGCTGACTAACTTCCGGCTGTATAAACATGCACGCAAGATTATTATACATGTTTTTGTTTAAATTTCATTTTTACTGACCGTAAGATGGACTAGAAAGCTTACCGGTAATATTGAAACCATGCGTCTATCTTGAGTTTTCTTCTTTCTTTTTTTAAGTGGCCAGTGTCTGTATGCATACTCTACACACACGAAACAAAAATGTTCGCTCGTCCTGGGGCGAGTGAAGCCAAACACGAGTAAAGCAAAAAAGACGGTTGGTGAAAGACGTGGTCAAGAAAACATTCAGATTAGTAAAGTAAATATGTGCCGAGGGACACTGCGTATAACGTTGTGCGTGTTAGGTGTTACAGCTGCCGATTATATTGTTTTTTTCTTTCTTTCTTTTGTTGCAAACAAAAAATCGGGCCGAAGTCGCTGCTTCCGTCACGCTTATTCTCGAAGAAACGCGTTAGCATTTTGGGCAGCGGTTATATCTAACAAAGCATGGTGAATGCAACCCCTCGAAACTTTTTCGCGGAGGGAACTTTACCTAAACGCCTCTTTTCCCTGGTGCAAGCGGATTAGGTAACTTACTGTGTACATGTAGGATGTGCGAGCGTTGCGCGGAAAACGAAATAGACATTTCGTGGTTGTGCACACATGTTGTGCATACAGGGGCGATGACACCGAGCACGTACGACCCGGTAACATGGTTCAGGACCGTACTCGCTCAAGAACGCCGTGGGAGGCAGAAGAACGGAACCGCAGGACGTGTTCGTTCACAGGACTCCAAAGCCGGCTGCAGAAGGTTGCGAGAGCGTCCAAATTGCGCACCCGCACGCCGGCCGCGGAACGTAACAACTAACTCACCCCGGGGAGCCGGGGTGGGTTTACACGCGCCCCAGTTATTCACCTGCTGAGCCTCCACTGCGAAGTACCAAAATTGGCGAAGGAGACGTCGTCAACGTCGCTGCTGATCTTCGGTTGAGGGTGTTACCTCACGGCGTCAATCCCTATATCAAGCCAATTGAGGGCGGTCTCCGTTGCTATGCGTCCCATCGCATAGCGTCTCGAAATGTGCACCCCGACCGCCATCTGTCGGCGCATGCAGAAGGTGTTTCCTAGCCAGGGAGGGTGTGGCGCCATCTCGTGGCAACGTTGCGAACTCTGAATACGTGTGCACCAAACCAGTTCAAGGTCAGCGCATGTACCCGGGCACTAATGCTTACACAACAAAAATGCAGTCTCTTGATTCAATACTTTTGCTCCACGAATGGCAGTGATGACCTCTTCCCAAGCGATGTAGAACACGTGCACAGTTTTAGGCATTCCTGATTCCCTCTTTTATATTTATTGATACTACTATCTCCTTCGCGAGATGTGGTATGAGGGTTTACATAAAGTTTTTTTATAAAGGTATACATTTCTAGTCATTTTATGCACACGGGAACAAGACAATCAATGTCATCATTATACAGTATCGAATAAAAAAATAAGAAGCTGTAGGCAGATCTTCGCGCTACGTTTGCAGATGGAACTGATTCAAGCAGGGAAGAAAACGGCATCTAATCAAGTCGCGAAGACTGCGAACGGTGAATAAGCAAACAAGTCCCCGGCCGAAGTAAATCAAGGGAAGAGCGGCCACGTTTCTTTCCTCGCTCTGGGAAGTAATCTGATTTTCGCGGCAACGACGGAAAATCGATCTATATTCAAATGGATCCTCATTTCCTATGGGGCAAGAGATCGAGAAAGAGAGAAAGAGAGTACAGAAATGAAGCTGGACATTTAGCTTTTGTTCTCGTCCCGGATTATTGGAAATTTGAGTGAATTGATTTGGCCGAACCGCGAGAGATCGCGATGTACCGTATCCTCTTACTTTCTAACTTAATTAACTGACGTAACGAAATTCTACACGTTGGACTCATTCCCCTGGCGACTGTATTTAACGCGCTGCAAGTGTGACCGTGTTAATAACCGAGCGAGACAGGACACCTGTGGTGGGCTTAGCGCGATGCGCGGCTCTTTACTAACTCAGATATGTACAACATGTCCTGTTCGAGAAGGCTCGGCGTAGAAGTGGCCGTGTCTCGCGCTGGCACGCGCAGGTGCGTTGACCCATGCTCGCAGAGTGCCTGCATACACGCGCGCTTTTGCTTGAGTGGTGACATCTCAGCCATTTTTACGCCCAATCGTTTTCTTTTGTGCATTTTGAAGTACGCGCAATCCGGTGTCAATCAGCTCGAGCGCGTAGCTTTGGCAAATGCAGAGACGCCATTTTAGCTCCCAAGTCACGCACCGAGTGCGCGAGAGCGTCACGCGCTGAACATTCAGTGCAACAATGGATGTCTTCACCCTGAGACAGGCAGACATGTAGGCATCCCTACTTGAGAGCTACGGGCCTATTACAAGAAGGACGCTTGATTTAGGGTACCTTTAACATAGGTCCCTTTGCTATCGGCGAACCAGCCCGTGCTCTTGGGTCGCGAGCACACGCGACGCGCGGAAGATCGTTAATTGATTGGCCGCAGAGAATAAAGGTCCCTTAGCTAAAGGTACCTTTACGGTCATGTGAATGGGGTATAAGATACGGAAGCTTTAAGGCCGGTTCGCACACGTGCGACTGCCTACGACCTTGTGTGTTAAAACCTCTTGCGATCTCTTACGACGAAAGCAGAGCCGTATATTTGGAAGTTTGGTCAATGGGCGGAGCAAAGGCCGCCGTAAGCGCCGAATATTGCCCCCGCGGTTAGAGCGTAAACAAAAGGGTGACACAGCGTCCCCCAATCAGCAGACCGCGACGTCACAATAATGAAAACGACATTTAAAGCGTGAAATCGAAGCGTTCAATCTCGGCGTCTCGGTGACAGTTTGCTCCACTGATCTCAATGACAACTGCTGGATCGCGGTTTGCCCGTTCCGCGAATGCGGTGCACTGGCGGCCATCTTTAGGTAGAGTTATATCACCTCTGGCCAAGATGCAGCTGCTGAAGCCACTGGGCAGCCGCCATCATCCATCCATGTCAGATGGCGTTTTGGCAGAGTTGTTGATGGCAGGCTGCCAACAAAATAGCGGTGGGTGATATTCCGTGATTGATTGAAATTGTTCGACGGAACATGTCTTCAAACCTGAAAGCGTGAACGGTAGCCCGGTCTTTGAGGACCCGGTAAAAAGTTTCACGAAATCGCGCAGCACCGGGAATAACAGTAATAGCGCGCATCAAAAGTCGCATCGAAGAAGCACATCGAAAGCAGACGCCGCTACGGAATCTGCTTTCGATGGAACGCCGAGCTGCTTGCTCACACCGAGTACTGCGCTTTCGTAGAACTTGTCGCCGGGTTCCCAAAGACGAGGCTACCATTCACGCCGGATTTCAAGAGTCTGCTTTGTCAGGTTACGACTTCAATCCCAAGGCCGAAATATTACCCACGGTACAGTGTAACTCGATCCACGGCATTTTTATGGCAGCCTGCCGCCATTTGCGCTGTCCCGCCATATTACAATGATGGCTAGAGATGATATAACTCTACTCTAAAGATGGTAGGCCGCCGGTGACCGCATTCCCGTCCACTTAAGGCGGAGCTGGCCAACCGCGATCCCAGCAAATATGGCATAGAGATCAGTGGTTTGCTCTGTGCCGGCTTGGTAGAGACAGCGTCGCAAGCTGGAAAACTGCAGCTGAAAGAAAACAGTGAAAAGGCTGGAGCGCGCATCGCCGCTCAGCTCGTGCGCTGGCTTTGGCAGTGCTTTTCTTTCCCCGGTCTCAGCTGGCTCTACTCTTTCTATACTTCGTTTCAGCTTGGGTCCAGACGCAGCCGATGCTAGGAGCGCGAGCGTGTGGCCCTGAACAGTGCTTGCATTGCACGAGCGCGCGTGCTTGGCAGGGACGCTGAAAGCCCGGAGACTCGCGCTTGTAGCATCGCCTGCGTCTGGACCCAAGCCTGAGACGAAGTATAGCAAGTTG